>CAUYON010021363.1:0-38175 GCA_963573935.1 Arctocebus calabarensis
TTTTTTTTTTATAATTTTATTGAATCATAATTCTGTACATTGGTGCAATCATAGGGCACGATTCATATACATTCAGAAATGTTTTGATCGTACTGTTACAGATAGCCTTCAGGGCATTTTCTTGATCACTATATAAAGACATTGATACTCTACATTTAATAAGTTTCCCCAGTACCCTGCTAAGATGCACCATAGGTGTGATCCCAATTTACTCTTTTAAATATATTCCTCCATGCTAGGCGTGGTGACTCACGCCTGTAATCCTAGCACTCAGGGAGGCTGAGTTGTGTGGACTGCCCTGATCTCAGATTAAAGACCAGCCTGGGCTCAGTGCCTGTGGCTCAATGGGCTAAGGCGCCAGCCACGTACACCTGAGCTGGCGGGTTCGAATCCAGTCCAGGCCGCTAAACAACAATGACGGCTGCAACCAAAAAATGGCCAGGCGTTGTGGCGGGCGCCTGTAGTCCCAGCTACTTGGGAGGTGGAGGCAAGAGACTCGCTTGAGCCCAGGAATTAGAGGTTGCTGTGAGCTGTGATGGCACAGCACTCTATCCAGGGTGACAGCTTGAGGCTCTGTCTCAAAAAAAAAAAAAAAAAAAGGAGCAGGAGAAATCAGAGGCAAACAACATTTAGGGATTCAGTGCTATTGCTCAGACACTGAGGACCTGAACTGAACCAGTGGCAGGGAGGGTGAGGAGGAAGGAGAACATCTCAGATCAGCAGGACACAGCTGCCAATGGGGTCTGGGAGTAGGGAACAGGGAAGTCAGAGTGAGCATTCTGTTTTGTTTGAGAGGCAAATGGGGACAGCCTTCGAGAGGGGGAAAGATCAGGGCAAGGCTGGCAGCAAAACAGAGGGAGGGAGAGGAATGAGTTGTGTGTCCACCTATAGAGCTGAGGTTCCGGTGAGCCAGTGAGCCCCAAATGAACAGTGCGGAGATCCTGGGGGTGGGGTGGGGGACCTCTTGTTAACACAGAGGTCAGAGGTCTCCATCCTAACTGCTGGCCAAAGTGAGAGAGTACAAGAGGCAGGATTGGGCACAGGACAGTGGTGTGGGACAAACGTCACAGAGAATGGTAAGGCTGCCAAGTTGCAATGAGAGCTCAGCAGAAATGTTAGAACCTGACAACCTCAGGGTAGAACTAAAGTCAAGGAGATCCAAGCTTGTGTAAACTGGCAGGCTGAATGCACCACATGATCAGGGGATGGCCAGTTCAAAGGCAGCTCAGCAATGAGATCTCGGCAGGAAGTGAAACGGGAAAGAAGTGGTAGCCTGAGAGAACAGGGAGGCCCAGAAACGGAGGTCACCAGCACCAGTAAAGAGAGGGAGAGCACGTCTGAGCACCTAACGCTAGGCTTCTAAAGCCATTCTCAAATGAAAGGATCCAGGGCATCTTGGAGAAAATAACTGATCGCGGACTTAGACATGATGAACCAAGAGCATCTCGTACTGCCAGGAAGTAAGGAAGTGCACACACAGGCTGTATCAAAAGGACACAAGAACCAACTAAAGCGCACCCAAGGACCAAAGCTGGAATAATTTAAGCAACAAAACACATAAAGTATTATTAGACTATAACCCTAACTACGATAAATATTTAAGACGCCCTCCCTTAATGATGAAATAATTTAAGGGGGAAAGAGGCAAATCTCCCATGCAGAGGAATATCAAATAGTTTATACAGACACTCACTCTCAAGGTGATGATGGTGCAGAATTTCTCACTTTTACTTTTACTTTTATACTGTCCAAGGAGGATAGTATAAAAAGAGGAAGAAAGGGTTACTAGACAGTAGAGAGCCCTGACAAATACCACTTCAGCCAAGTGATCAAGGTCAACATCAACAGTACTCAGTACTACGTCACGTTGACAGGATGTACCCTTGATTTAATGTAATGAGAATAGCACTTTACCTCTGTGGTCTTCCTTCCTAAATCTCACAACACCAGGTGAATAATGAGAAAGACAAATTCCAATTGAGGGACATCCTAAAAATACCTGATTAGTACTCACCAAACTGTCAAGGTCACCAAAGACCAGGGAAGTCTGAGAAACTGTCACAGCCAAGAGGGGCTGAAGGAGACACAATGACAAGATATAACACAGCGTCCTGGAACAGAAGAAGGAATTAGGCAAAAACAAAGAAAATCCAAATAGAATATGGACTTGTAATTCATAATAATTTATCAATATCAGTGTGCTAGGTAGGCAGTCATGCCTATAATCCTAGCACTCTGAGGGGATAAGGTGGGTGCATTGCTTGAGCTCAAGAGTTCTGGACCAGCCTGAGTAAGAGCAAGACTCTGTCCCTACTAAAAAAAAAAAAAAATTAGCTGGGCATTGTGGTGCATTTCTGTAGTCTCAGCTACTCAGGAAGCTGAGGTATGAGGATCTCTTGAGCCCAAGAGTTGGAAGTTGCTGCGAGCTATGGACCCAAGGCACTCTACCCCAGATGACAGAGTAAGACTCTATCTCAAAAAAACAAAATTATAATAAAAAAAATCAGCATGTTTATTATAATGAATATACCATAGTAATGAAAAATGTTAACAGTAAAGAAACCTGGATTCAGAGTATATGAGAACTCTCTGTACCATCTTTGAAATTTTTCTATAAATCTAAAACTGCCTTAAAAATAAAATTTTGCTCTTTGGGAGGCTGAGAAAGGAGGATCCTTTGAGGCTGGGAGTACTTAGCCTGGGCAACATAACGAGACCCCATCTCTACAAAAAATAAAAAATTAGGTCGGTGTAGGGGTATGCACCTGTACTCCCAGCTGCTTAGGAGGCTGCTATGAGAGAAAAACTTAGGGCCCGGAGTTTGAGGCTACAGTGAGCTATGACCATGCTACTCCACTGCACTCCAGCCTGGATGACAGAGTGAGACTGTCTCTAAAAAGTTAAATTACATTTATAAAAAAGTGAGGCTAAGAGGGTGAATCCTGAAAAGATGGTGGCAACAACGTAGTTTTTTAAATCTCCCATTACTTCCTCCAAACCCAGAGGGAGCAATCAAGACAGCAAAATCGAAGGTCCACAGAAAACATCTACAAAAATATCAGGTAACAATGTGTCCCTAAAAGCCCCTAAGTATGTATTCATGGGGACAAACCTTTGATAGCAGGGGACTTGCATGGCATTGGCTTCTTTTAGAGCACAAGCAGAATGAAATTCCCAAGAACCCTCACTGGAAGATGTAAAGCTAAGAGGGGCTCCTGCAGGATCCAATCCATGGGCCAGGGCAAGAGGACCAAAATGCAATAATAATGTAATAGAAAAGGACTGCTCCGGTGCTAGAGCAGTCTAAGTTCGAGAAACTCCCCAAACTGACAAGCATAAGCCCCTTTTCAGGAAAAAAACCCCACACTGAAGAGAAAGTGCTTGTCAAAGGAGTTTGTCTTATATCCCTGTATTCTCAACCCCACTTCCTCCATCCCTCACAGGTAATCATTTTAAAAAGTGTTATGATTTATCCTTTCATTTAAAAATATATAAGTATATATATTCACACTCTTCTTTGAAAACATATTATGTGTGTATATTTTAAAACTAAATTAAATTTTATTTTTAGAGATAAGGTCTTGCCATGCTGCCCAGACTGGAGTGTAATGGCTATTTACAGGCATGGTTAGAGCACACTACAGCCTCAAACTCCTGGGTTCAAGTGATCCTCCTGGCTCAGCCACCTGAGTAACTGGAATTTTATAGGTGCATGCCACCACATCCAGTAATGTATACATATTTTGCCAATTCTCTTTTTTCCCCTTAACACCATACCCTAGAGATCATTATATAATAGCACATAGAGATATTTTTATTCCTTTCTATAGCTGTATAGTATTACATCAAGTGGCTATCCCATCATTTATTCAAACAGTCCTTATTGATGAACATTCTTCATTCCCCAGTCTTTTGTTATTACAATAGTGTTCAAAGAATAGACTTGTGTATATGTCTTTTCATATTTTTGCCAGCCCGTCTTTGAGGTAGATTACCAGAAGTGGTATTACAGGGACAAATGGTTAAATGTACATGTAGTTTTATTAAATTTTGCCAAAGCGCTTTCCATGCGGACTATACTGTGTTTCATTCTTTTCATCCCCACTAACACTGGCTGAGAATGCCTACCAATAGTGACAGAGTGCAACTTTAAAAGGTGGCTGAGACAATATCCCACATCTCATGTCCTCTTCTGGAACCTACTTCTTCATGAAGAGGTGAATTTTAAGTTGCTTTACCCTGAAACTGAGGGGACCTTTTAACCACCTTGATCAATAGAGTATCGTGGAAGTGATGCTATGGGACTTCCGAGGCTCATAAAAATGCAATGAACTTTGCTCCTCTTGGAAGCCAGCTACCACACTGTAAGGAAGCCCAAGAAACCCATGGCAAGGCCCACATGAAGAGGACTCCAGGCCTCTGGCCCACCGCCTCAGCTGAGCTCCCAGCCAATACCCAGCACCAACTTGTTAGCCCTGTCATCCCCCAATGCAGCAACTGCAGCTGAGGCTACATAGAGTAAACAGCCATCCCTGCTGCATCCTGCCAAGTAAATAATCGTGGTTTTAAGCCATTGAGTTTTGGGGGTGTCTGTCATACAGCAATAGACAACTGATGTAGATACCAAACTTTGTCTTCCTCCCACATGCTGATAGGTTGGGAAATAATATCTCTGTGTGGTTTCAGTTTACATTTCTCTTATTATGAGCAAGGCGGCACAGATTTTAAAGGGTTAAGAGTTAATTGCATTTCTTTTTATGCTCTATTTATATCTCTAGCTCATTTTTATACATTTTTTTAAGGTACAGGGTTTTACTATGTTGCCCAGGCTAGAGTGCAGTGGCTATTCACAGGTGCGACCCTTGAACTCCTGGCCTCAAGCAAGCCTTCTGCCTCAGCTGCCCAAGGAACTTACATAAGCACAGACCACTGTGCTCGGCCTCCAGTTCATTTTGCTATAGAGTTATTCATCATTTTCTTCATTACTTTTAGAAGAATTTTACATTTTAGAGATTTTTAACCCTTTGCAATCTAAATTGAAAAGGGTTAAACTTTTTTCTCAGTTTATCATTTGGCTTTTTACTTTGCTTGTAGTTCTTTTTTGCCATGTAGAACATGTTATTTTTTATGTAATTATATTAAACTTTTCTCTTATTTTGATTTTGAGTCAAAGGAAAATTTTTTGTAACCACAGATCGCAAAAAATTTATCCACATTTTCTTCTAGTATTCTTATAGTGTCATTTTTTACATTTAAATGTCTGGTATTTTGGGAATTTTTCCTGTTTTATGAAGTAAAAAATATTCCAATTTATCTTTTCCTGGATGACTATCTAGTACAGTTCTATTTCTATATACACGTGTGTGTACATATATATATATATATTTTTTGTTGTTGTTGTTGTTGTTGTTGAGACAAGGTCTCATTGTGTTGCTCCAGGCTAGAGTGTAGTAGTGTCAGCCTAGCTCATAGCAATCTCAAACTCCTGGGCTCAAAAGATCCTCCTGCTTCAGCCTCCCAAGTAGCTGCAACTGTAAGCATAAGACACCACACCCATCTAATTTTTCTGTTTTTGTAGAGATAAGGTCTTGCTCTTGCTCAGGCTGGGGTCAAACTCCTAGCCTCAGGAAATCCTCCTACCTCAGCCCCTCAGAGTACTAGGATTACAGGTATGGGCCACCGCACCCAGCCTCACTTCTACTTTTGATTTTGTATTTTCTATGACCAAAAGTTTTGCTGTTGATATTTATTTTCACAATACAGTATAATCTGTGGCAAAGGGTTGAAAATTTAGTTTGATTAACACATTAAATCTTCTATAAATTTCTACGTAAGTGATCAATAAAGAGAGTAAGTAAAGTGAGTGAGAGGTTGGAAGAGATGAGGCAGGAGTGAGAGACCAGCAGCTGAGAGGGGTCATTAGAATGAGGACTCTGAGGTTGCCCCAGGAGTGGGATTAATAGGAAAACTGAACAAGCCAGTCCAGGCATAATCTAGAACGTCCTCTAAAACTGATCCTGCCCCACCCAAGAGGGATCCAAGTCCAAGTCCATGGTATTCCTGGGACACCAACATTAGATACTCAGAAGAGGCAAGGGTTCAGAGGGCACAGAGTTACCACGCACTCGCTAGAAGTCACAATTTCCTGGCACAGTGATCCACTGAGAGCTGACTCTATCTGTGAGCCTGCTTCACCCCAATCCTGGTCTCTGCTACGTATAACTTATCTACAACCTCAGCCATGCTCCATCTGAAGAGAGGGAAGAAACCACATGACACAGAGGTAGAGAGCCCCTGGGCTTGGACTCGGGAGCTAGATAGCTAGTCCTGCCTTACGGGAGCTCATTGGAGGCTAAGCTCATATTATCACTGTCTTTATGTCTTCAGAGCATGGTACAGGGCATGGCCCCCAGATCCACATACACACACAGAAAGAGAACTCAGCAGCCCTGGACCCAGTGATTGACAAATAGAAAATAAGATCAAAAAACAGATCTATGATAACCATAGAAACATTGGGAAGGTTTCATATTTTATTTGCATAAATAAATATAAAAATTTTAAGTGGGAAATTGAAGAATAAATTTCAGTTTATATAATACAAATAATATGCAGGGCGTATCAAATGCTGGTCCCTGGGTGTGGACCACAGCAGCTCAGACTGGCTTTCCAGGCTTGTGTGTCGTGACTCCCACTCCCCAGCCTTCTCCGAGCCCCAGGAGGCTGCTGGGCCAGCTCTGGCAGCACGTAGCTCCGCTCCAGCCGTGCAGAAGCACTGATTATCCTTGGCAGCAAGACCCAGGCTTGTGACTGGCCAGAGGAGGTCTGACAGTCATTTCAGTGTGAATTTTTGGGAACTACTACTTTCCAAGCAGGCTGAGGATGGGAGTAGGAATATGCCTAAAATTTGGAGAAACCTTACATGAGTTTCAATTCCCTACCTGGCAATGCAATTTTTTCTGATCTTATAAATTTACTATATAATTCATTTAAAACTACAGAAAATAGAATCTGTAATATCTGCATTTGCTGATAATCCTAAACAGCACAGAAACTTCTTTCCATAGCCCTGTGGTATCATCGTATACTTGTGTATGCAATTTGAAAAAAGCTATAAAGCTTTTAAAAGCTATAGAGCTATAAAAGCTATAAGGCTCTCAGGTCCTGTAATCAGAGTTGATTTCAGCTCTGCTGCTACAAGTTGTGTCTATGACCTTGGCCATGTTACTTAGTCTCCCTAAGTCTTGATTATCTCTGCAAAATGGGGAGAATATTAACCATAGATCTGAGGATTAGATGAAATTGTCATGTATAAGCACTAAGCCTAATATCAGCTGCATATTGATACAAGTACAATAGCATACATTTGATTGTATTATATGCTATGAATGGCTTTTTTAAACTTAATATTCTATCATGGACATCTTTGAAAGTCAACTCATATGCTTCATTATCCAGTGCTTTACCAACACATACTATACACTCAGAATATGTTTCTTATATGAAAATATTAATGTCAGCTCATCTTTTTACCGGTTTGTACTGGTTGTAACGGTTGCTTGGGTTTCAACATATGGATGTACTATAAATTAATCACTAGTCCTCTCTTGGCAGACACCTATTATTTATAATGTTCCCCAAATTGACAGCAACATTATCACATGGATCCATTAATAGGGCACTATGGATAAATTTTGCACTTTAAATAATTGCAAATGAGTTAAAACCCTTCCACACCTATATTATTTCTGATCTAGTATACCTAGAAGTCATTTCAATGAATTCCTTGACTAAAAATAGTGAAACTATTTCCATGTGGGTGGGGAAGGAGATAACAGCTAGGTTTTATTTTGGCTCCCGGAAGTTAGTTGTGTGTGAGGGTCCCTCAGCTGCTGAGCCCCACTTCTCCAGGTGCCTTTATTTGTTTGACTCCTGTCTGCTTTTCCACGTAGGAAATGACAACCAAGTGAGAAGTGAACCTGGTAAAGATTTCCCTGAAGACATCTGACTCAGAAGAAAGCCAGAAGCCTTTCTGAGATCTTGGAACCGATGTGGCAGTCAGACCTACACCACATCTCCCAGCAGCCACCCAGCAGCAGGGTTCTGCAGTAAGCTCAGCCTGACATTTACGGGCTAAGTCAAGGGACAAACAGAAGCCCCTGGCTCACAGCCCATCACCTTCTCTCCCCACTTCTGACACCACCCTCCAGCAGAGGGGCCTTGCATGCACCTCCAGAGAAACTAACTCACATGTCTGACTCTGCCCACCTCCTCCCCCTGCAGCAGACCCCCCCGGCACACTCCCAGGGTAGAAGCGCACTCCAGCAGCGGCCAGGGGAACTGACAAAGACCCTGTGGAGGCCGTGGAACATAGAATGTGCTGCAGAAAGGTCGAGGTGCTGTGGATAGGTGAGTCTCCTCAGCTCTCTAGAGAGTGGACTCCTCACTGTAAGATGGTCTAAACAAAAGCCCTGAATGGCTGATACCTGGATGGAGCCAGCTTCCCGCTCCGAGGCAACACTAGTCCACAGCAACCAGAAGCCCTGCCAAAGCCTCTACCCATCGGCAGTTCTCACTGGGATGGTTTTGCCTCCCCAGGGGCATTTGGCAATGTCTGGAGACATTTTTGGTTGTCACACTCAGGGGAGAGAGATACTGCTGTATCTGTTGGGGAGAAGCCATTCATGCTTCTAAACCACTGGCAATACACAGCTCACAGCCTCCTGCCTCCAACAAAGAATTATCCAGCCCCAAATGTCAATAGATTGAGAAAGACTTCATGTATACACACCCGAGTGTGGAGGTCAACTGATTTTAGGTTCAGACCCTGACTCTGTTACTGGCTTGTTCCCTCTGAGCTTTAGTTTTCTATTTTGTAAAATGGATTAACAGTAACAGTTTCACAGGGTTGTTTTCAGAAATTAAAGGGACTCGATATGTAAAATGCCCAGCATGTAATAGGCCCTCAATAAATGTTAGAGGTGTTCCTTAAGTGGAAAAAGAAGCAGACTTTATGTTCTGAAATGTCTTTGGCAACTAATTAGGAGACTTGGGGTTGGGAAGAGAAGACTTGAGCATGTAAACAAGAACAATGTATACTATTTCTGAATTACTGTGAATGAAAGATCAACAGGAAATAGGGCTGCATTAAAATGTGGCAGCACAAAAAAATCAACAAGAAAGTTATGTTTCTACACAGTGCTTTAAAGGAATTGTGACTCATCGTAAGGCTGAGACGTACCTCTGGCGGCTTTTTCCCTCTTCCACAAAGGACTCTCCATATCAAAACATCATCCCTACCCCTTCCTAGCACCCACGCTCCCCTCTACTTACTCTGCCACCCCTCAGCCCCGGAATCCCCCGTGTAGGGCAATCCCATCAGAGGTGACTTACTGCCATCTGGTGGTGGAATGATCTCCCAAGCATGAGGCGATCTCCCAAGCATGAGGCGATCTTTTAACAGCATTCTGTTCTAAGGGCCACAGGGAATGTAAGGACTGGCCAGCCCACCCTCCCTCCTAGAATCAGACAGAAGCATTAGGGTTTCTGGGCAGCTGATGATAAATAGTAACTTGAGTCCCCCCAAATATGTTCAATATATGTTTAGTTGGAGTTAGTATTTTGTAGTTAATAAAACAAAAATTGTATAATCCCTATGCTTAAATAAGAAATTTCCTTATAAGGAAATAAGAATTTACATGTACCTATGTAAAGCTTTTTTTTTTTTGAGACAGAGCCTCAAGCTGTCACCCTGGATAGAGTGCGGTGACATTACAGCTCACAGCAACTTCCAATTCCTGGGCTCAAGCGAGTCTCCTGCCTCTGCCTCCCAAGTAGCTGGGACTACAGGCGCCCGCCACAACACCCGGCCATTTTTTGGTTGCAGCCGTCGTTGTTGTTTGGCAGGCCTGGACTGGATTCGAACCCACCAGCTCAGGTGTACGTGGCTGGCGCCTTAGTCCGTTGAGCCACAGGCACCGAGCCCTATGTAAAGCTTTAATCATTCACACTTAACCAAGGAGGGAGATCATTTATAAGCATATAGACATACAGTAATGTCCAAAAGCTCTCAAAAATTCTTTTTCTGATGCCAGCAAAATGTTCCCTGTTTTCCTGTATTTCTTCTCTCTTCTGTTTTCTTTTGCAATTTCTCTAACTGGACAACT
This sequence comes from Arctocebus calabarensis, assembly GCA_963573935.1. NCBI lineage: Eukaryota > Metazoa > Chordata > Mammalia > Primates > Lorisidae > Arctocebus > Arctocebus calabarensis. The sequence goes on from CAUYON010021363.1 coordinate 10,167, forward strand.
TTCTCAGAGGAGAATATAAGGATTTAAAATGAAGATAGTAAATCACCCTTCTTGATAACTCAATGCCAAACTGGTCTTTAAAACTGGAAGCTGGCTCTGCGCCTGTGGCTCAATGGGCTAAGGCGCCAGCCACGTACACCTGAGCTGGCAGGTTTGAATCCAGCCCGGGCCTGCCAAACAATGACGGCTGCAACCAAAAAATGGCCGGGCCTTGTGGCAGGCACCTGTAGTTCCAGCTACTTGGGAGGTGGAGGCAGGAGACTCGCTTGAGCCCAGGAATTGGAGGTTGCTGTGAGCTGTGATTCCACAGCACTCTATCCAGGGTGACATCTTGAGACTCTGTCTCAAAAAAAAAAAACAAAACTGGAAGCTGTCCTTGCAATTGGGCACCCCAGAGAGCTGCCCAGCTGGTCCTGCCCCACCTGCCTCTGCTCTTGTCTTCCAGAATTTATCCTCCAGTGGGGAAGCCATCCCAGGGAAGCAAAGATCTGAGGAATATATGGTAAGTGTCCTGACAGGTTTCCAGTTGTTTATGGAGCGCCTTCATTGAGTACACACAAATGTTACTGACATTCTCCTGCAGGGAGTTGAGCTTACACAATAGGAAGGATTCAGAAACAGGGTCGGATCCCAGAAGGCCTTGTATGTCTTGCTAAAGAATTTGGATTTTGATCCCGTAGCACAAGGAAGGTTCATGTGCTTGTATATGACAAGCAGGGCTGGCTTTGAGAGATTACAGGGGCAGTACCACGGAGGATAGACTGGAGAGGGTATGACTCAAGTGGAGGAGAACTCTTGGTCATGGGGTTGACCCAACTCAGCCACTCCTTGGCTTCTCAGAAGAGAAAAGCAGAGACAGGCGGGGAGAGTACCTCCATCCCCAGCTTTGGTGTCTCTCCCTGGCCTAGCTCCCTTCCCTCGCTGGTTGTCTCGAGTATGAATACAGACTGATCCAGAATGGTGAGGGAACCACAGGAGGAAGTTCAGCCTTTCTCTGCCTCAGTGGGCAACAGGCATTCCAGTGTGATACTCTGGTGCAGTGGTTCTCAACCCTCCTAACACCATGAGCCTTTCAGACAGTTCCTGTGGGTCGCAAACCACAGGTTGAGAACTACAGCTCTAGTGCAAGTTTTTCAGGGGGTTTTGATACCATTCTCTCCTGGGTTTTTCTGCTACCTTGCCAGTCATTTTTTTTTACTATTATTATTTTAGGTTAATGGGAGAGTACAAACAGATTCCATAGTTTTCATTTGTAAGATTAAAGTCTGATTCACAGGCGTGTCCCACATCTAGGTAGTGTGCCATACACCTGTGCAAGGTGCCCATTGGGTGGGAATTTACTCAACCCATTTCTCCCTCGCCCATGGTTGAATTACATGAGTTTTTCTCTCTCATGTGAGTATTTGGGTGTTAATTTACTAGCTCCGGTTTAGTACTGGAGACATGCGATGGGGGTTTTCCAGTCTTGTAATACTTCACTTGGGAGAATGGTCTCCAATTCCATCCAGGTGGTTGCAAAAGTTACATTATCTCCATCTTTTTACCCATATGTTTACAGCAGCACAATTCACAATTGCAAAGTTGGAGGAACAACCCAAGTGCCCTTCCACACAGGAATGGATTGATGGTGTGGTGTGTGTGCACATGGAATATTACTCACTCATTTGCCTTCTCCCTAACTCTAAGTGCTGGAGTGCCTCGGTGCTCTGACCACTTCCCCGCTGTGCCCCTGCTCTCTCCCTGTCCATCTGCTGCAGTCCCAGTGACAGGAAGACCGCCGTATGTGGATGGCTTGCCAACGTACGGCTGAGCTTCTTTACACGCCAACTCCACATCCCTCATGTCCACATGGATGATGAAGAGACCTCTACTCAACATTGCCAAAAAAAAAAAAAATTTTTTTTTTCCTTAGGAGACAGAGTCTCACACTGTCACCCTGGGTAGAGTGCTGTGTGGCACAGCCCCCAGCAACCTCAAACTCTTGGGCTCAAGCGATCCTCTTATCTCAGCCTCCCAAGTAGCTGGGATTATCGGATCCTAGTTTGGGGAGAATTTTGTCTGTTTGTTTGATTTTATGTTTAGTAGAGACAGTGTCTCGCTGTTGCTGAGGCTGCTCTCAAACTCCTGAACTCAGGCGATCCACCTGCTTTGATTTCCCAGCACGTTTCCAAAATTTACATACGAATTACCTCTCCCCAGAACTGTTCCTTCTCCAGGGTCCTATGACTGTCATGCTCCCATCATTCCGACTTTGAGAATCAACACAGAATCCTCCCATTTCTTGCCACCTTCTCTGTGAAACATCAAGTTCACCACTGCCCAATGGAAACATAGCACAAGTCACAAATGCAAATGCAAGCCATATATATATATATATATATACATATAATTTTAGATTTTCTAGAAGATAAATTAAACAGCTAAAATGAAGTGAGATTAATTTTAATAATGTATTTTAATCCAGTACAGTGTAGTCAGAGCATAGTATTATCATTTCAACATGGAATCAATATTTTTTTAATTATCAGTGTGGTATTTTATTTTATCTCTGTGCTGTCTTCAGACTTCATTGTTGTGTATTTTACAGACAGCACAGCTCAGCTCAGACCAGCTGCATTTCACGAGCTCCCGGCTCACATGTAGACAGCACAGCTGTAAGTCAAGCCTCCTCTGTCTGTTTCTGGGTTATTGCAGTCATCTTCCTGCTTCCCCTCCGACTTCCCTGAAGGCAGTTTTTCACAAAGCAGCCGGAGTGAAGCTGCCAGACCACAGCACTTCCCTCTTTAAATCCTTCAGTGGCCTCCCGCCTCCTAAGAATACAGTCAAGAGCCCTCTCCATGACGACAAGGACAAGCATGCTCCAGCCCTGGCTCCTCGCCCTTCCTTGTCAACTCTCCCTCCGTCCACTCTGTGGCTGCTTCCCAGCCCGACCCTCCTTGCTGTTCTTCAAAGCCAACAGGTGAGCCCCAGAGCACACCCTCTCCCTCGCTGGTCCCTGACTCCAGTCCCTGCTGCACTGCTGTCCTCCCCCACCCCACAGGACCTTCAAAGCCAGCCAGCCCTGCACCCTTTGGGCTATGGGAGTCTAAAAGGGGAGGAGTTGCCAACATGGGCCCTCTCTGCCCAGCTGTGCCTTCCAGTCATCCCGACATGACTGCTGCTGACCACTGCGGGGCACAGGGGATTTCAGGACCTCAGCTGAGCTCCCCAGGCTGTGCCTGGGAAGGAGCACAGGTCCTCTCTGACCCCAGGGTCCCATGTTTATTCAAGTGACTGTCTTCAGCCTGGGGTTGCAGTGCTGACTGGGAGGAGTATGAAGACAAGAGGCCAGAACTTTATTTCTCTCCAGCTTCCCCATTGATTCTCTTTCCTCTCCACCCAGATCTTCTAAGACTATTGTTTGGACTTTGGTCTTGAAAGTTATCGAGACTTCTGAGTGTCAATGAAATAGCTGAGTATCCTCATGCTTCTTTCTCTCTACATGTCCGAAATCCTCCTCTTAAGGCACAAGAGAACTTAGCAGCCAGGCAGAAGAGAGGCTAGAGCAGTGGTTCTCAGCCTTCCTAATGCTGCGACCCTTTAATACAGTTCCTGTGGGTCATAACACACAGGTTGAGAACCACTGGGCTAGAGGATGCCAGACATTGTGGGCTGGGGTGAAGGTTGGTGGGTGCGGGTGGCAGGGAAGGTTAGTATCCAGCCACTTATAGAAAGGTATTTCTATGAAGAAGTATTCTCCATACCACAATAATAAAAAGGTACTAAAAAGATCTATAATATGATGAATTGACACCACGATGTGCTACAACTTCACTTCTGGTTGCACAACTCGTGATTTCCCAATGAGTAAGCAAACATTGCAGAGGAGAAGGCCCTGGAGCCTTCTGATAGGCTCACAGGTCTGCAGAGCCCCAACCTTCTGGCCAAGGCACATTTATGACAAGTGCAAACAAACATCCACACACATCAGAGGGGCTAGTGTGTGCTGGTGGTCTCCACGAGGCTATTGCTTGCTCCAAGCTGGCCTGTACTGTACATTTGTTTATTGCAGTGTATTTATGGTCAAAATCTTTTCTACTTCTTTAGTTAAATTCTAATTTGCAGCTGGGTATGGTGGCTCACACCTGGGAGCACTCTTGGGAGGCCCAGGCAAGAGAACCACTTGAGCCCAGGAGTTCAAGACCAGCCTGAGCAACACAGTGAGACTCCATCTCTACAAAATACTTAAAAATTATCCAGAGGTGGTGGCACACAGTTGCAGTCTCAGCTACTCAGGAGACTGAGGCAGGAGGATTGCTTGAGCCCAGGAATTTGAGGTTGCAGTGAGCTATAATCACACCACTGCACTCTAGCCTGGGCACCAGGAGAGAGTCTTAGAAGCACCTCCAGCCAGATCTGAATTGTCCGTGGAAGTATCTGAAAGTCGGAAGAGAACCAGTAAAGAAAGGCATTGGCTGCGGCTAAACACTTTAGAGAAGCAAGTTGATATCTTGTCTGTTTAACTTATCTTGAAAAACCCAGGTACCTGAAATGTCTGCTGCCTCCAGCATGTTAACTCACTGCAGAAGGAGCCCAGTGGAAAGGGTTATTGTGTCCCTTCTGCCCTGTGATCACTCAGAAGGACATAAGCCCACTTTTCAGCTGGGGGAGCTGATTTCCATGATCAAAAACTAGAGCCCCAGTTGAGAGGTCTCCTGCAGATGAGCCCAAGGATGAAGAATTTCCAAGTGGATCTGACCTTGAAGGTGGACATAGCCAACATCCATCTCATCATTTCTGATGACCTGAGAAATGTTCACTGTGGGCACTTCAAACAAAATAAGAAACAGCATTCTGAGAGGTTCAACTATGCCTTATGTGTCAGCAGCCTTTGGTTTACTTCCAGGCGCCAGTACAGGCAGGTGGGCATGAACACAAGCAGAGACTGGGATGTAGGTGTTTGCAAAGAATTGGTTAGTTAATTGACAAAGGGAACTTGTACTGTCTTCAGAACTTGGCTTCTGGACTGTGGGTTTGGTGAAGGAAGGTGTCTTCCTGCCAGCTATACCTGGAACTGGTGTCTTAGGGAAGCCTCAGTTAGACCAAGTGGGGATTTTCCTGGATACAGACCTGGGGATCATTTCCTTTTGAAGGTTGGTGATGGATCCTATGTCTTTATATTCACTAAAACTTCTGCCATGGAGCCACTGAGCCCATTTATTGCTCCTGAAGATGAAATTAATGATGATCAAAGCTTGTGATGAACTCCATCTTGTGATGAACTCAGGCGTTTCCAGTCCCCCAATTTATCCTGGGCAAGCCAAATAAACCTGTGAACACAAAAGCATCTGTAGGAAATTCCTGTGTGCTCACAAGCAGGGCTAAGGACTTTTCTGCTTAGCCATATAATACAAAGGTGTAGCAGAAAAATATGGGTCATTTAACGAACCATAAACACAGGTCAATTTTGTTAATCAGGTAAAAATACACTTCAAATATAAAGTATTGTCATGTGAATTTCTGTGGGGCTTATGGTTTATATCTATTCCAATAAATATTTTGAACTTGGGGGAGAAAAAAAGGAAGCACCTCCACAGAATCCTGGGACTTCTAGGCTGGAAACCACCAGACTAAAATATTAACAGTGCTTATTTCTGGGTGGTGAGATTTTGTTTTCTTCTTTGTGCTTATCTTTATTTTCTGCTTCCTGAAAAATGAGCCCTCATAACATGTGTCATTTTGTTTATTCTGAAAAGAAATCAATGCTGTAAAGGACTTCTGACCCTGTGAATCCTGCTGCTCTCGGCCTTCTCATGCACTTTGCTCCCTTCTGGCCACTAAACGTTTGCTTAAATTTACAAGGGGATGGGCATGTTTGCATGTACCTGTATAGTCCTAGTTACTTGGGAGGCTGAGGCAAGAGGATCACTTGAATCCAGGCTTCAGTGAGCTGTGATGAGACCAGTGCAGTTTAGCCTGTGACCAAGCAAGACCCTGTCTCTAAAAGAAGAAATTAAGCTCAGCGCCCATAGCTCAGTGGTTAAGGTGCCAGCCACATGCACCAGGTGGTTTCGAACCCAGCCCCAGCCTGCTAAACAACACTGACAACAACAACAAAAAAAAATAGCCAGGCGTTGTGGTGCGTGCCTGTAGGCCCAGCTGCTTGGGAGGCTGAGGCAAGAGAATCACTTAAGCCCAAGTGTTTGAGGTTGCTGTGAGCTGTGACGCCATAGTATTCTAGTGAGGGTGACATAGTGAAACAAACAAACAAAAAATCTAAAAGAAAAAATTTTTTAAAAATTATGACCAGGCGTGATGGCTTACGCCTATGATCCTAACACTTTAGGAGGCCAAGGCAGAAGAATCACGTGAGCTCAGGAATTCCAGACCAGCCTGAATGAAAGCTAGACCCTATCTCTACCTAAAATAGAAAAATCAGCCAGGCATGAGGCAGGCTCCTGTAGTCCCAGCTGCATGGGAGGCTGAGGCAGGAGGATTGCTTGAACTCAGAGTTTGAGGTTGTTATGAGCTAGGCTGACACCACGGCACTCTAGCCTGGGCAACAGAGTCAGACTCTGCCTTAGGGGGGGAAAAAAGTACAAGGGGTTAAGAAGTATTTCAGGGTGAAGCTTCCTTCTGCTCCATCGGTCTCACAATTTTCCAGGCTGAGTGGCATAAGCACCAGAGAAAGTGGCAAAATCACAACTTGAGTAATTCCATGAGGGTAACTGAGAAAACTTCCTCAGTAAAAGTTTTTAAAAGGAATAGATAGAGTAACTTAACGAGGGTCAGGAAACCTCATACACCGGAAAACGGCACGAACCAGGGCAGGTAGCAGTGACCAGCCGCAACGGACGCTCTTCCCTGCCCTCTAGTTCTAGTTCATAATCATCAAATCAGCCAATTATGGCCTGACAGACACCAAATGCCCTCCACCTATCATAGCCTCCCCTCGCCAGCATCCCCCTGATCTATCAGCTCTGAGTGATGGGCCAAGTCCTCCATCATCAGGATCAGGGTGACCATCTGACCCTGCTGTGGCTGCCAGCTATGCAGCATTAAATCCAGACATTCATAGATGCACTTTGTGGCACAGAGAGCGTTCAGAAGTACTCTCCGAGTGGTATTGCTGCCTCCAGCCACAGGAAACACCAGGAGTTGCTCTTTCAAAGCCCTACTTGCTACCCTATCTTTCAGCACATTTTATATTTTTTTTTAGCTCAATCCTCTAAGGCAGGCATCCTCAAACTTTTTAAACAAGGGGCCAATTCACTGTCCCTCAGACCGTTGGAGGGCCAGACTATAGTTTAAAAAAAAAACTGAACAAATTCCTATGCACACTGCACATATCTTATTTTGAAGTAAAAAACAAAATACAATTCACACCAACGCATGTGGCCCGCGGGCCGTAGTTTGAGGACCCCTGCTCTAAGGGTTTATAAAAAACTCCTTACTGACTCTCTTCACTGAGTTAGTGGATTGTGTACACATTTCCAAACTGCATGTTAGAACACTGGGTAGGCTCCATTTTTGCTTTAATGTCAACAAATGTATCACAGACGTGGGATTGTACGAGCCACTTCTGTTCATCCCCTTCTCTGATCCACCCCTCCCCCAGCTACCCTAACCCTCGAATCTCAGGTTAGGAAATATTATAACTTGGTAGTCCCCTTGACCAGCTCCCCACTTAATATGTGAGTCCCCTGAAAAAGTCATCTCTGCTTGAACCTCTCCCACTGTTCCCAGCCCCAGTGACAGGCACTTCCAAGGTAGTTCATTCCTTTTTCAGTTATAGGTTAAAAGTTTTCCCGTACTTGGAACAAAATACAGAGTCTCTTTTCCAATCTGCAATTCCTAAATCCAAAATGTTCTGAAATCTCAAAGTCTTTTTGCAACCCCTCTGACAGAAAACTCTATTCTAAACTGACATGAAACTGCAAGTTTTACTTAACCTGTCATATGATTCACTGCAGAAATACCTGTTATGTAATTAATATACAGCATAGGCACAGTATATGTACTGTATCCAAACTGAAAAATTATGGAGGGTTTTGGAAAAGAGATTATGAACCCATATCTCCTCTAAATACGATACTTAGGACTTCTACAACCCAACTTATTTTTTTCCACTTGACCTATTGATCAAGACAGGTGAATTCAAGTCTTGACTGTTTATTTGCTTATGTATTTTTACACCTGTATCTGCCATAACTTTAGCCTTACAAATGTTGTGCTTTGCTATTTCATACAGAGATAATTGGAACTGTTTCATCTTGGCTGGACAAGGTGGCTCACACCTGTAATCCTAAAACTCTGGGAGGCTGAGGTGGGTGGATCATCTGAACTCAGGAGTTTGAGACCAGCCTGAGCAAGAGTGAGACCCTATCTATGCCAAAAATAGAAAAACTAGTTGGGCATTGTGGTGGATGCCTATAGTCCCAGCTACCTGGAAAGTTGAGGCAAGGGGATCATTTGAGCCCAAGAGTTTGAGGTTGCAGGGCAATGCCTGTGGCTCAGTGAGTAGGGTGCCAGCCCCATATGCCTGAGGTGGTGGTTTCAAACCCAGCCCTGGCCAAAAACTGCAAAAAAAAAAAAAAAGAAAAGAGTTTGAGGTTGCTTGAGCTAGGACATCATGGCACTCTACCCAGGGCAACAGAGTGAGACCATGTCTCAAAATAAGTAAATAAATATTGGGCAGTGCCTGTGGCTCAGCGAGTAGGGCACCCGCCCCAGGTTGAGGGTGGTGGGTTTGAACCCTGCCCGGTTAAGTGCTGTGACATCACAGCTCACAGCAACCTCAAACTCTTGGGCTTAAGCAATTCTCTTGCCTCAGCCTCCCAAGTGGCTGGGACTACAGGCGCCCTCCACAACACTGGGCTATTTTTTGGTTGTAGTTGTCATTGTTGCTTAGCAGTCCTGGGCTGGGTTCTGACCTGCCAGCCCCAACGTATGGGCCGGCGCCCTAACCGCTGAGCAACAGGCGCTCAGCCAGAAAATGACATTTTCATTTGATCTGTTTCATTCTTTTGCTTTTCTTCTTTGGAGACTTCAATTATGTATACATTGAATCTTCTTTCTATACCTATTATTTTTTTCTGTGCTCTTTTTTTGAACTCTTTATTTCCATTATTCTTTGTTTGGCTTTCCCATTTCTACCCCCATGTCCTTAACTGCGGTTTTTTTAATTGTCTATTATTTGTATTCCATCCATTTCATCTTTATTTCTCTGATACTTTATTCTTCCTGGGTTCTGCCAACCCTTGCTTTATCTCCCTTTATTATTTACCTCTTCTCTGTGTTATTTTTCTCTTTGACTTTTTATTTCGAAAAATTGCAAACCTACAGACATGTTGGAAAAATAATACAATGAGCACACACAGATGCCCTTCACATAGATTCGCTGATGTTACCATTTTGCCAAACCTGCTTTTGCAGGTTTCTACACACTCAACGGTATACACGCATTTCCAAACCATTTCAAAATAGACTGCAGACATCAGGACACTTTATCCATAAAAACTTCAGCCTGCATTTCCTAAAAGAAGGACATTGTACTATCTAACTCCCATCTTAGTCCATTTGGGGCTGCTATAACAAATTGCCATAGACAGGGTGGCTTGTAAACAACAGAAATGCATTTCTCACAGTTCCAGGGGCTGGGAAGCTCCAGACCAAGGCATCTGTGGATTTGTTGTCTGATGCAGGGACTCTTTCTGGTTCACAGATTGTGCCTTCTTGCTCTGTCCTTCCGTGGTAGAGAGAGCAAGCCAGCTCCTTGCAGCCTTTTTTCTAAGATCACAACTTCCAAACATGAGAACTCTGCCCCTCAAAGACCACACCTCCCATCACATTGGTGATTAGGTTTCAATGTATTAATTTTGAGGGACACGTTCAGACCATAGCAACCATAATACTAATTTAACAATTATTTCATAGGGTGGCACCTGTGGCTCAGCGAGTAGGGCGCCGGCCCCATATACTGAAGGTGGTGGGTTCAAACCCAGCCTTGATCGAACTGCAAAACAAACAAACAAAAGAAACAATAATTTCATAATATTATCTAATATATAATATATATTCAAATTTCCCCTAATTACTTCCAAAAAAATATTTTGGACATTTTTTCAATCCAGTATCCAATCATACATTGCATTTGGTTGTTATATTTTTTTATTCTTTTTTAATCTGGAATAGGCCCCCAACTTTCATTAGACAGCTAACCTCTTTAAGACCAGATGTTGGGATACACTCAGAGCAGGGCCTGAAGAATGGCTCCTCTGTTTACAACACACCCACCTGGAATCTGGGGTCATCGTAACAAAGGGGCACAAAGCTTATGGCTTCCCTATGAAAAGTGCTCTGTACGTGGGGAAAAAAGCGGTGTACCATCCCTTCTGCCCTCTGTCCTGCTCACCCTCACTCTCAGGCGCCTACCACAATGCCCTAATTGCATAATCCTTGGACAGTTTTCATCCACTTGTGGCATTGTTTTTCTGGTGAATGTTCAATTGTTGGAAAATTTTGCCATTCTTTTCCTCCTTCACCTTATAGTGGATTTAATTTGATTTCATCATTTAACAGGCAATTTATTTGTATGAGGTTCTGCAGAGGGGGCCAGGGTAGCCTTCCAGAATAGCTGAGGTTTCTCACCACAATAGCCACAGCCACAGGTTGCTTCATACAACTATTGCTCATCCAGGTGGAAAATTAATGATGGCTGCAAATTCTTTGCTACTCCTCCCATTTACAAGGGGAGTCTACTGTTCCCATCCCTCAAATCTGGGATGTTCTTAGTAACTTGCTTGACAAACGGAATGTACCGAAAGTGACATCCTATGGTTTCCATACTGGGTCATAAGGAAAGCTGGCCGCTGTAACCCTGGCCACTTAGAGCAGTTGCATGGGGGACATCAGCTTAACAATTGCTATAGGAAGTCTGACTATGCTGAGACCATGACACTCTAAAGAAACCAAAGCTGACCATGTGGAGAGACTACACAGGGAGAGAGAGAGAGAGAAGCCCGACAAAGCAGGCTCCTGACATGGGTGAAGAAGGCTTCAGATGACTCATCCTCAGCCATCATCAGACAGCAATCACATGAGGAACTGCAAGCAAAAGCCACAGCTGAAACTAAAGACTGTGAAAGATAACAATAAGCTGATTTTTTTCACCCCCTATATGTAAGGGCAATATAAATTGATGTTTGAGGAGGGGCATGTAGTCCCAGCACTCTGGGAGGCTGAGGCTAGTGGATTGCCTGAGCTCACAGGTTTGAGACCAGCCCAAGCCAGAGCCAGAGCAAGACCTCATCTTTAAAAAAAAGCTGGTCATTATGGCAGACACCTGTAGTCCCAGCTACTCAGGAGGCTGAGGCTGAGGCAAGAGAATCACTTAAGCCCAAGAGTTTAAGGTTGCTGTGAGCTATGATGCCACAGCATTCTACCAAGGGTGACAAAATGAGACCCTGTCTCAAAAAAAAAAAAATAGTGTTTAAAGTCACCAAGTTTGGGGGTGGCTTGTTAGGCAGCACCAAATGTAACCTCCATGCCCACTGCTAACTGTATGAACCTGAGCGCGGTGTACCATCCCTTCTGCCCTCTGTCCTGCTCACCCTCACTCTCATAATGGTGATTACACACTTGAGGGCACATCCTTCCCCTGCAGGTGTGTATATTCCTGGAGCTTCCTCACACAGGCGCCTCTGCGCCCTCTAGCCACTCTCCATCCCCCTCCCCTGTCCCCTTGGTGAGATTGCCTGAGAGCAGCCCTTGGGCAGCCTTTTCATGGTATTCTGGAATCTACAAATTATGTTTGTTCCCTAGTTTCACCAAAAAACATTGTGAGATTTTCCCCTATTTTTCCTGTTACTTTTCCTGGAAAAGAAGGAGAAAATGCAGATTTCTACGGCTACTTTCATGCTACAGTTTTTAGTAACTACATTATTTTAAATGGGCCATGACCAATCACCTATTAACAGATTTTAAGGAAGTTTCCAATATTTCACTGATACGAGTTGTGCTGCAGTGAAAATCCCTCTGTGTGGATCCTTTTTGTACTCAAACAATTATTTCTATAGGATCATTTTCTACAAATAGAATTTTGGGGTCAAGGGCAGTGGCTGACTGAAGGTTTTTTATGTCACCTCAGAATCTGAAAAAGTAGCCCAGTTTTGCTGAGAGCTGAAGCTAAAATGCCCCATAAGTAAATTCACTTAGCCACCACGACCTCCATTAAATTGTTTGGGTGTTATGTTGCTTGATGCATCCAGTCTGTGAAAAAACACTCTAGGCCAATTGGGAAAAAATATGTAATCACAGGGGCTTCTGCAGTCAAAGCTTCCAGTCTCTAGGGAGATAGAGTGAGGCGAATCAAGGAGCTCAGCAAAGCACAGCACAGCACAGCAAAGGGACAGCATAGCAGTCAGGAGCATGGAGCAGGCAGGGTGGAATGCCAGTTCTCCCACTTACCACCTAGTTGAATTGGGCAGCTTATTTTTCTCTGAGCTTTGCTTTCCTAACCTATAAAATGAGGCCAATCGTAGTCCCTCCCTGTCGAGGACTAAATAGGAAATGTAATTTAAGCCACCATGTCTGTCACATAGCATGTGTTCAACAACTCTCAGCTATCATTAACATGACGCAAAAGATCCTCCTGTCCCCATAATTTTATGAAATCAGAGAAGGTACAGAGAAGATATGAAGAAAAGGATGAAAGTTCTCAGCTTCCTAGAAGAGATTTTTCTATTCTCTGCAAAGACAGGGCAGGAGGGATGGCCAGTGAAAGGAGGTGTGTTTTCGCAAAGGGAAAAATTCACAGAAGGAGGTGGGGAAACTTTGGGTTTCTGAGAAGAGGGGAAGAGGGAGTGTTAGTGGAGAATAAATGGCTTGAAATCCAGTTTAGAGGTGAGTTCATGGAACTCTGCTGTATGTGCACGATGTGATCAATAGCCACATTCCCAGGACCTGATCTTTAACAGATACTGATCAATTATTGCTCATCCCTTTGGGCATCAGAAAGATGTATAGAAACGTAATGTCTTCCTTTGGCTTCATGGTTGCACAGGATGTCTGTGTGAATAGTGTCTCCAGCATTGTGCAGTGTACAACCTGCCCAGTTGTACATGGGAGCCCTGCATGGCCTCCACCTTTATGTGCTTCTGCTTTACATTGTGTGCCCTTTGGTCTCCTGTGGTCTGATATAGATCATAAGGTCCCTGAGGGCAGGAACATGGATTATGTAACTTATTATCTCCCAAAGTACCTGGTATGGTTAGTGATCAATAATTCACCTCTAAGAACCATGTTAGGGGACACTTTTCTGACAAGGTCCAAGAAGAGAAAGCAGCCTCCTTTGAGCCCAGACCCTCATCTGTCCTGTCATGCAACCCGTATCCATGTAGGATTTCAGAGGCCTCTCAGTCCACTATTGGCAGCTCCTAGACTAGGCCAAAATTTATCTTCACCCCTATCCAACAGTTGTTCACATCCTGGCTCCTGTTCTGCCCTTCGGAGTCCTACCCACAAAGCCTAATCTCCTGTATAAGACCCAACCAAGGCTTTGAATTCCAACCCAGCCAACAAACAATCATTGCAGCAGGGATGGAAGAAGCTAGGCTCAAAATGACCTGCATAGTAGACAGTCCTGCCCCTGGCACCGCCTCTCTCTATAGCAGCAAAAGTAGAGCAAACAGGAATCAGAAAGAAAAGATGGTGCATTCCTGCTTCCTTCTCAGCAAGTTTCCCAAGTGATAGGGCTCCTTGGGCATAAACTAAACCCCACAGCCAGGGTTCCTCAGAACTGCCCTTCAGGGAAAAAGCCTCCAAGCTTCCTGAGATCTGCCATCCCCACAGGTTCTTCTGTCTGGAGGTAAGCATTCCTGGGAGTGTGTTCCTCCCCACATAGTCCAGGTTTGGGGATAAGACAAGGATTTCCCCAGTACAGGCAAAAAGGACACTGGCATCCTCTCATCTCCCAGGAGAAGGGTCATGGATACATCCCCTCCCGCAGGCCAGCAACACCACCTGCTCCTACCCCATCCCACAACCCCCTGGGCTGGGCTGCCGACATCCAAGAACCAAAGGCAACACTCAGTTCCTGTCATTCTCATTGGTTCTGGGGACAAATGATAACCCACTGAGTATGGGGACACACCTTCCCTCAATGGAGAAATTAAGGCATCAGGGCCAGGAGCTGCAGGGAAGGAGATGGGCCATCTTGGACTGGCTCCCAGGAATAGAAGGCCTGTCAGGCATGCTGAGTAGAGGGCAAAGGCGAGAAATAAGCCCTCTTATCCCAATGTGAATGGCACCTGGGAAGGCAGCAGAGGTCAGGAAGTTTGGGACAGGTAGGGAAAGTCAGGCAGATAAGGCTTGGGGCTCCCCCTTTGGAGCCACGACCAGAGAAACAGCTCAGTTAGTTGCATAATCCTTCTATTTGCCCAGAGCTACATTTTGCCCAGAAATTCTGTGACCTGTGAGCAAGAGCTAGACAAGAAGCAGAGCCAGCCAGAGAACAAGAGTTGGTTTTCCAAAGCCTCGCAGAAAGATGGAGGCCCACAACGCATCTGCCGCCCTCAACTTCACCCTGCCGCCCAACTTCGGCAAGCGCCCCACTGATCTGGCCCTCAGTGTCATCTTGGTGCTCATGCTGCTCATCATGATGCTCTCGCTGGGCTGCACGATGGAGTTCAGCAAGATCAAGGCACACTTCCGGAAGCCTAAAGGGCTGGCCATCGCCCTGGTGGCACAGTATGGCATCATGCCCCTCACTGCCTTTGCATTGGGCAAGCTCTTCCGACTGACCAAAATCGAGGCACTGGCTATCCTGGTCTGTGGCTGCTCACCTGGGGGCAACCTATCCAACGTCTTCAGTCTGGCCATGAAAGGGGACATGAACCTCAGGTAGGGCTGGGATGAGAAGGGAGCAGGCTGGGACAAGGGTCGCAGTAGAGATGTCATAATTGAGGGAAAAGGCTGGACTAAAGTCAGCAGAGAAAGAGTAGGGGCTGAGTAGATGCTAGGGCGATGGGGTGGCTGGCAATTACTGCCAAGAGCTTATGCTGGGCTAGGGACAGGACCTGGCATACATCTTGGTTTAAGCACCAAGCCAAAGGAACTAACCAGATCCAGGAGCATCCTGGAGACCCCCTTACTCCCAGAGGCATCTCAAGTGATGCATAAGGATTGTTTTAAAGGAGACTTGCTTTATTTATTTATGTATGTATTTAGAGATAGAGTTTCACTTTGTAGCCCTTGTAGTGTACTGTGGCGTCACAGCTCACAGCAACCTCAAACTCTTGGGTTTAAGCGATTCTCTTGCCTCAGCCTCCCAAGTAAATGGGACTACAGGCACCTGCCACAATGCCTGGCTATTTCTTTTTTTTTTTTTTCATTTGTCATTATTGTTTAGCTGGCCTTAGCCAGGCTCGAACCTGCCAGCCTCGGTGTATGTGGCTGGTGCCATAACCACTGTGCTACGGGTGCCAAGGCAAGAGACTTGCTTTAAACTTGCTTTAAAGGGGCCTCTGGAGAACTGTACCTACCTGCTCTGGTGGTCAAGTTAAGTTGTCTGATTTGAGGCCAGAGATGTGAAAAGGAATGAAATCCTTTCCAAACATCTCCAGGAAGATTAGGGTGACTTGGAACCAGTGAGCACCTCAAGTTCTTGCTCAGTGGGCAAGAATTTCCAAAAGGTCCTCCTCTCAATTATTTGGGTATCTGGAATGCCTTTTTAAAGTCTCTCACCTCCCCCCGACATCAGATGCAGTGCCACTTACATGCAAAGGCACAACCAAGGAGGTCCTAGAGTTTCCTAACACCCACCCAGGTTATGCTGCCCACCCCCCAGCCAGTCTGGTAGAGGGGAGACAGCAGTATCCCCCCACCCAAAGTGTCACGAGCACAAATCAGCAAAGGCTCACTCCCAGAGACCCAGCACATGGGGGCTGGTTGATGCCTGGCCTTCCAAACAGAAGGGCTCCAGCCTCAAATGCCCACCAGCAAAGCCCTTCATACCCTGTGCAGCTCCAGCCACCTGTGCTGAGGCTGAAGAAAGCTGACTAGCAGAAGCTCTTGCTCTTAAGCCTCAGCCTCAAGCCAGTTCCCTCTGGTTCAATCCTCAGTGGAGACACTGTTCAGCCACAGGGTTAGCAGTGGAATCCAGAGGGCTCCACTAGCAGTGGACTCTGCTAGTGTCTGTCAGCACCCTACCCCCGGCTGAACCATGCTAAGAAAACAAGAAGCCCTTCTTGGTGAGGCCAAAGGACCCATGACTAATTTTTACAGGGAACAAACCAAGAGAGAGCGGGGATTTGCCAAGACCCACCTTCTGAAGTGCTCTGGGCCCTCTCTATCCACTTGGCTCAGCATCACTGAAGCAGTCAATGGAGAGAGAGGCAAAGAGGGGATGTGGCTCATGTAGGCTACCACAGGGATATATTTCAATGTGCAACCACCTCATTGGGAGGAAAGTGTTCCCTCTGTCCAATTCAAATCCCTCCTGCTGCAAAGCAAGCTCTGGGTCCTCGATGTGGCCTGCAGGCAGGGCTCACCGCAGCCTCTGCGTTCCCAGGAGCCCAGACTGGACCTTAATCCCGGTGCAGAAGGGATGCAGGGAGTGGGAGCCCAAAGATGGGTACTGAGGGCTTTGTGTCTCTGTGGAAGTAGAGTGGTGGCAACGGCATAAAAGACAAACAAGGAGTTTTTAAGGGTGAGTGCCCAGACGCCCCAGTCTCATCAGCTAATGGTTGCTAAGGAGGCCTTGCTGTGGCGCTGGACCCCAACCAGGGCAGGCTTCTGGTGACTCAAGAATATGACTCCTCGGCTCAGCCTCTTGTCCAGGCACTTGGTGACTGTCACTTTTACCTAATCCCACAAGAGATAATACTTTGCTGGATTGCCTACCTTCTGCCAGAAAGTCTCTTCCCCACAAATGAGCCACCCACACTAGTGAATGAATCTCATCCACCATCATGTGCTGCCAGGCATCAAATTCTGATTGAGTTCATCTGGGACAGTTTGTTACACGTACTGTGATAACGACAATGACAGGGAAGAGCCAAGCACTGCACTGAACAGTTACCTGGATCACATACAGAGCTCACATTTAGATATAAGAAACTGAGTCTTAGGTTAATATGCTGCTTAGAGTCTGGGTGGCTCCTGTCCGAGCTTTCATCCAAATACCTTCAGGGCCAGCATGTTCACAAACAGAAGACCTGTTTTTTCACTCAAGTATCTTCAGGGCTAGCAAGTCTGCAAACAAAGTATCAGCTTCTGGAAGGGTCCTTCTAACTAGGGCAGACAGGGATTCTGTGGGATTTGGGGGCTCCCTGCTGCCACAGATTCCTGCTTTTCAGGGTAGAATCTCCATTTTTATGTGCAACTCATTCAAATTGTTTAAAAAGATTGTGCAAACCAAACAATGCATGTTGAAGGGCCAGATTCAGCTCACGGGCCTTAGTTTGGAACCTCACTTTAAGCACAACACTCTGCTATTTCCCAGTCAGAGCTGGGAAGAAGACGCTGATTCTACCTCAAACAGGAAGAGGCTAAAGTCTGGAGTCTTGCTAAAGGTCGCCCAGAATCTGTGGGAAACTATTTTCAGAGCTCTGGGGACAGTCTGCCATGACAGGAGCCTGGGCCACCAGGTGGACCCCTCAACGTAGCCAGGCATGGCAGCTCCTCCCTCATGGAAACCACTAGACAAACTGTAAAAAGTGGAAAACACAGGCGAGAGAACAAGCCCTCAAAGCTGAAGTGACTTGGCTTGCTGAGGACAGAGGGGAGAGTGCCAGAGGGACTTGGCTCCCTTTGACAGCCCCCCCACCTATTCCCCTCAAGCTCGCCTGCTCCCCCCACCACCACGGGGCTCACAGCAGAGACTAGAGCCAATGACTGTGAGGACTACTGGCTTGGACACAACCTGAGAACATCCACAGGTCTGCCCACTGTCATGGAGGAAGGCTCCTCTCATGAGGAAGCGGAAGCCTCTGGGACTCCCAGAAGTTTCCCACCTCACCATGAGTCCCCTCAGCTCCTTCAAACTTCTGCCTCCAGTCCATCCATTGATAGGGGCTCAAAACCAGTCCCTCAAACAGGAGGTATAGATCTCCAAAAGTAGGGTCTATGCAATCCTCTTAGAACTTAAGCAGGAAGGAAAAATTTAAAACCCAAATGTGTCCCTTTCACCTTAAAAGGCAGCCAGGCCCACAGTGTTACCGTGCTTCCTATCTCTAAGAGGTAGAATAGAAAAAGTCATCTCCCATCTCTGTCCCTGTCCCTCAGGGTAAACTGAGGTAAACAACAGGCACAGACACCAGTCAGCTGGGAGGTGGGTGAACCTGACCAGCCCCCACACCTGTGCAGGTGGAGAAGTCTGGAGGCCCGGGAACATGCTCCTGCCCATCCAAGCTAACACAGCACACCATGTCCAAGAGCAAACTCCAACACTCCTGACACACCAAGCCAAAGTAAGCATGACTTCTCTGCTCTAGGACAGCAAAACAAACACACAAATTATGTGTGGCTTTGCTCCTAAAAAGAGATCAATAGCTATAGCACGCAAGCCTCTTTACCACCTGAAGGAAGCACCTCTCGGAAGCTGGCATTCAGCATTTCCACGTATCCTTTCCAAATATTACCACATGTGCATATATTCAGGAAAAAAGATATACTGTTGGATTTGTATGTCTTTAAACTTTATATAAACAAAATCGGCTGGGTGTGGTGGTGGGCACCTGTAGTCCCAGCTAATAGGGAGGTCGAGGCAGGATGATGACTGGAGCCCAGGAGTATGAGGCTGCAGTGAGCCATGATGATATCACTGCACTCTGGCCTGGGCAATGAGGCAAGACCCTGACTCAAAAAAAAAAATTATATAAGCAGTGGACAACTTCCTTGTCTTTCTCATTGAGAGACAGGCATGTAAAGAAAACAGCTACTTCATACATTTGAAGTGCAATTTGTGTCTCTTCATTCTCCCATCAGACATTCATGTGGATCGCATATCTTGCTTCCCTGAACAGTGCATACCCCATAGATGAGGGCATACAGGGCATATGTAATAAAACCAGGACTGTGACTGCAAGGGAGTGGGGTGCACACATCTTTAACCAGTCTCCAAACTAGTTGTTCCACTTCACACTTAGCAGTGTCTTAAGATCTATTTCTCCATGTTTTCAACTATATTTATAATTGTTAGACTTCTTAGTTTTTGCCAACAAGGTGTGAAATAGATCATGAAAGTTTTGAATTTAATTTCATGGGCAGTCTATTACATTTTCATATGTTTAATGGCCATTTGGGTGTTAGGTCCTTTGTTTTGCATGGGATTTTTATTTTAGTGGGTTTTTTAAATGAATTTGTGAAGTTATTTTTTATTTTCTATACATGTATGTGTGTTGTAACAATCTATTCACAGTTTGGAGCTTGTTCTTACACTTTGATAATGATATCTTATAATATTGAGAGTTTGATCTGGTCAAATTTACATTATTTTTCCTTGATGCCTTATGTTATTTTAGGTTTAAGAAATCCTTCACTATCTGCAAAATTACAAAGATATTTTCCAATATATTCTTTGAAAAGTTTAAAATTTTTGCTTTTCACCTGAAATATTCCAATCAGCTTAGAACTTATTTTTATGTATAGTGTGATCTAATTTTATCTTTTCCAGTTGAATAGAAAAAATTTCCATCACCACTGAGTGAATTTTTCTCCAGTTATCTGTAATGCCACCTGTTTCCTAAGTGAAATATACAAGGGTTTGTGCCTGGAATGTCACTTCTGTCTATGTGGCTATCCTTGTACCAGGACCATGCTTTCTTAATTATAATTGTATAATAAGTCTTGACATCTGAAAGTTAGGTCCTCCTACCTTGTTCTTGAAACTCGTGTTAGCTATTCTTAGCCTTTTACTCTTTCACTTGAATTTTAGAATCAGTTTTCAAGTCTACAAGAAATAAGTCTGAAATTTTGATTGAATTTACAATATACCAATTGGGTGGATTGCTTGAGCTCACAAGTTCGAGACCAGCCTGAGCCAGAAGGAGACCCCATCTCTTAAAAATACCTGGGCATTGTGCCAGGCATCTGTAGTCCCAGCTACTTGGGAGGCTGAGGCAAGAGAATCGCTTGAGCCATACATTGTATGGATATGCCCTTATTTGTTTGTTCATTCATTCATGTTGTTTCCATTTTTTAGCTACTATGAATAATGCTGTTATAAACATTCATAGACATGTTTTCCATTCTCTTGGAATAGGTACCTAAGTGTGAACTTGCTAGGTCACAAAAATGTGTTTAAATTTTTGAGAAACTGCCAAACTGTCATCCAAAGTACCGTCTTACATTCTTAGCAGAAGTGTTTGATGATTATAAAATCTCTACATCATCTTCAACTCTTGTTACTATTCATTTTTATTATAGCTGTGCTAGTGGGTGTGAAGTGGTATCTCACTGTAGTTTTGATTTGCATTTCCCTAATAAGTAATGATGTTGAGCATCTGTTCATGAGCTTATTGGCCATTTGCATATCTTTGGAGAAAAGGTCTTATTCAATCTTTTGCCCATTTTTTTAGTTATTTTTTATTATTGCATTGTAAGAGTTCTTCATATATTCTAAATACTCAAGCCTTATCAACAATATGACTGGCAAATATTTGCTCTTATGCTCTGGAATGTCTTTTCACTTTCTTGATGGTGTCCTTTGAAGCACAAAAGCTTTTAATTTTAATGAAATCTGATTTATGTATTTTTTCTTTGGCTGCTTCTGCTTTAGGAATCATATCTATGAAAATAATGCCTAATCTAAAGTCACCTCTCTACATGTTTTAAAATATCTATTTTATTATTGTATTCTATTTTTCCCACTGTGATTTCATATTTGATACATAAAATAATCAGAAAGTCCCCATGATCCTTTCATTATGGATTTCTCAGTTTCTTCTTTCTTTTGTTTTGTTTTTCTGTTGTTTATTTATTATTTATTTTGAGACAGAGTCTCACTCTGTCACCCTGGGTAAAGTGCCGTGGCATCACAGCTCACAGCAACCTCAAACTCTTGGACTCAAGCGATCCCCTTGCCTCAGCCTCTGACATAGCTGGGACTACAGGCACTTGCCACAATACCTGGCTAGATTTCTCAGTTTCAGTGTTCTTCCTATGACCTCCCTTGGCCATTAAAACCTAAACCTCCAGATTACCAAAACCAACACTCCTCTCCCTAACCCGTCCATGCAGGGCAGTTTCAACCTGAGCCTACCCACTAACTACTTTGCATAGTTTCTGGTCCCTGGGCACTTTCCTGACTTTCTTACAAGCTCACATATGTATTTAAGTGTGCTAGGTGTTCACTGTGATACAAGTGTTCTAATCATGACATCTGTGTACTGCTTTCTCTTACTATGCTTTTTGGCTTCTGCCTGACCATCACTCCCGCATCACCCATTCCCAAAGACTAAGTGCTCTGTGCCTGTGCTTTGCACTCAAACTCCCCAACACATAAAACATACTTGATGTAGTTAATCCTTATTATCTTAGTTGGACAAAGCTGCTACATCTGCCCATTCCCTAGGCTCTAAACCAGACATTTGGCAACTGTGGATCAGGTGCTATTCCATGATTCAGTTGGCTATAAGTCAGGGTGATGGGATCACAGAGTTAGCTTTCTTCAAAATGAGTTGTGCACATTGGCAGGTAGTCAAAGCCAAAAGAGTTCTGTTACAGAGGAGATCAGAATGGCTCCTTCCATAATGATGCATAGTCCTAGGTTCAAATCCTGCCTTAGCCATTTACTTAATACCTTGTGTGATTTTGGACAAGATATAACTCTTCTATTCCCCAGCTTCCTTATTAACAACAACAAAAGAATACAATATACTTACTGTTACTGCCTAAGAATATTGGGAAAAGGAAATGAAGCAACATACATAAATTATTTAACACAATGCCTGGTACATGGCAGGTACTCAACAAAATATTGAATTTTGTTTTTATTATTGTATTTGTTTTAATATATTATGTATTTGTTTACATTATTATAGTTTATATTAATGGGCTCTCTCTCTTCACTCTTCTCATGTCTCCCACCCAGTATTGTGATGACTACCTGCTCCACCTTCTTTGCCCTAGGCATGATGCCTCTCCTCTTGTACATCTACTCCAGAGGGATTTTTGATGGGGATCTGAAGGATAAGGTACCCTATGGAAAAATCATGATATCACTGATTCTCGTTCTCATTCCTTCCACCATGGGAATCATCCTCAAATCCAAACGGCCACAATATGTAGGCTATGTCACAAAGGTAAGAACCTGGGGGCTTAAAAACAGAAAAAAACAGAAAAACACCATACACAAAATATAAGGTATAATCATCATTTTTATAAAAAAATTAAACTTGTATTTTTACAAGCTCCTACTAGGTGCTAAGTTTTATGCTTTGCACTGAGGATTTACTGTCCCCAGAGTTTGATTTTGCAGAAAGTGAAGTGACATGTAAGAGAAACAAGATTCAACATGAGTGTACGAGCAAGAACTGGCAGAATGCAAGGAGAGAAGATTAGTGAGGGTCGAGGTGGTCAAGGAGGCATCTTAAATGGGGGAGTGGGGCTTGAACCAGACCATGAAAAAAAGAGTAGGATTTACATAAGCCTGGTAAGAAGCGTGAAGAGGTCATAGAGCAAATAGCAAATTTGCCTGACTTGACAAGAAGCTAGAGGGAAGAGACCAGGGAAAAAAAGGTGGTGGACACACTCCCAGCATTTCAGGAGGGGGATGGGAGGCAGAATGAAGTGAGTAAGGCCACAGAGGGATTAGATAAGTATTGTGGTCAGACCAGGCATCATGCCACTGCTTTGCACTTAAAAGAATCCCAGACTCTTGGAATACATCCACGGTCCCTCCACCTACTTTTCTGACCTTACAGAATTTGATCTCTGTCCATCTCCTTCCTGGCTTACTGTTCATTCTCCTAGGCCAGGAATTCACCTAACATCCTGTTATCTCAGTCCCTGGATCAGTGCCTTTGGCCTGGTCTACAAGGTATGCTGCTTGGAAGACCAAGGATTGGCAGCAGTTTAGGGCCTGTGAAAAAGAAAACACAAGTCAGATTTTCAGGGGTGGAGGAAATTATTTTCACACTACCATTGTCTTAAGGGTAGTTTTTGCCCTTGCCCTGTCCCAATACAATGGCTATCGCTCCCCTTCCCACATCCCGGAAGACATGGACAAGTCATTCCTCCTCGTGGCCATGCTGATCACCCATCCCCAGCCCTAGGTACATTCCCACCTTCTCACCCTTGCTTTACCTTTTATTGATTATGCCTCCTTCCCCAGCAACCTCCCCATCTCACTCTCGTTTCTAAAAATCTCTGTATTAGTTCTTTATAATAAGCCCTGATACAGATTTACATTTCTATCTTTAAGAAACAAACAAAAAAATCCTTCACTGAGATATTTTGTGGCATCCACCTTGCATTCCACCTAACACCTCTCTCTTTGCTCCCCTTCCTAGGCAAGCTTCAGAAAAACTCTCCTTCGGCAGCGCCTATGGCTCAGTGGGTAGGGCGCTGGCCCCATATACCGAGGGTGGCAGGTTTGAACCCAGCCCCAGCCAAACTGCGACAAAAAATAGCCGAGCATTGTGGTGGGCACCTGTAGTCCCAGCTACTTGGGAGGCTGATTGCCTAAGCCCAGGAGTTGGAGGTTGCTGTGAGCTGTGACGCGTACCAAGGGTGATAAAGTGAGACTCTGTCTCTAAGAAAAAAAAAAAGAAAAACTCTCCTTCACACCTCTTTCTCTGTGTCAACCCTCTTGCTTTCGAATACTTTCCATCCACTTCCACCACACTACCACCAGAACTCGCACAAGTGACCAAGCCAACAAGTGGCCTGTTACTTGAATCTCTCTCTTCTTTCCTCTTGGGTCTCCCAATCTTCCAATAGCTTGAGGACCATCTGCTCCACTTTCTTTGCCAAATCCAAAAGACAATTTTCAATCCTTCCTTGACCTTTGAGCAGAATTTGCCATGACTGACCACTGGCTCCTTCCTAAAAGCCTTCAGTGACTCTAAGTTCTGCTGTTTTCCTACCACCTGTTGTGACTTCTGTTCAGACTCCTTTGTGAGTTCCTCTGGAAAAAGTAACTTTTCTGCAAGCTTTCTGCCTTTCTTGCCATAGTTCCCCCAGCCCAGGACCTCCCATGGCAGGATCTGATCCATCTCAGGTCTGCAACTACCATCTGCAAGCCGAAAACTTCCAGAACGGTATCATCAGCCCCCACCTCTCTCTTGACTCCAGAATCCATTTATTAACCATTGATCTTTCTGCCTGACTATACCCCAGCCATTTAAAATTTAGTATGTTTTAAATTAAAATCATTAGTAGGAATGGTGGCTCATGCCTATAATCCTAGCACCCTTGGTGGCCAGGGCTGACAGATAGCCTGAGCTCAGGAATTCAAGACCAGCCTGAGCAAGAGTGAGATCCCGTCTCTACTAAAAACACAAAAATTAGCTGGTGTTGTGACAGGCACCTATAGTCTCAGCTATTAGGGAAGATGAGGCAAGAGGATCTCTTGAGCCCGAGAGTTTGCTGTGAGCTATGTCACCATGGCACTCTACCCAGAGCAACAGAGTGAGACTCTGTGTGTGTGTGTATAATTATTTAATTAAACGCATCTCTTCCCCACATCTGCTCCTCCCCTCCTCCCCATGTAACTTAGTGACTATGTATGTGCCTTTCAACGAAACACTAGAAAGTCATTCTCAACATCCCCATTTCCCTCCCCATTCACACCCATCTAATCTGTGGCCATCAAGACTCCCTTCCATTGCTTAAATCCATCCATTCCTCTCCATCCTTATTATCTGCACTATCTTCATTTAGGCCACTATCCTCTCTCACTAGACAATGGAAACAGCCCTCTAATTCTGCTCCCTGACCCAGTTTTAACTTGAGAGAGGACACAACATTGTCATACCACTCCATCGCTTAAAGTCTCTCATTGGTCCCTTACTCCCCTCCAGGATAGTTTAAATTCCTTAACATGGATCCTCAGGCCTTTCTTGATTTGGTCTTAACTGACCTGGCCCATCTCAGCTCTTTTCTCCTTGCACATGCCCTGCCCTTTTCCTGGAACACTCTTCTTCCAAACTTCCACCCCACTCTCTGTGGGGTGGAAGTTTTTCACAAGTCCCTCCTACTCACCCTTCAAGTCTCAATACAAAAGCACCTCCTCCAGGAAGCCTTCCTTAACCCCCCAAGTCCTGTTCCCTGCCATAGCACCCAATGCCTGCCAAGCCTTGCAGTGGTTATCACACTATTATAAATACTTGTTCATTTTCATTCCCCACTCACCTGTTTCTCAATAATCAAGAACATAAAGCTATGTCTTAATTAACACTCAATCCACAGCACCTATCACAGTGATACCACAGCTAGTGCCTGAAAATAAAGGGCATGTCTTAAAAAAAAAATAAAAATAAATAAAATAAAAGGGCATGTCTTATCTGCTTCCTGTTTATTCCACATATTAGCAAGAAAAGCAAAACAAAACAAAACCAAAAAACTCCAGAAATACGTATGTGATTTCTTTACGATAGTTTTTGGGGTATTAGGAATTTTAAAAATCACAGAATACAAAAATGTGAAGTGACTGCTGCTATTATTTAATGCGATTCTGCCCTTCCCTTTAACTTCACGCTGCTAATGACAACAGATATGAGAACATGTCTCCTTTTTACCTCAGAGTAACCATAAAAGTCTTCTGAGGATGCAAAGGCAGAATCTCAGATCTGAAAGCTGGAGTGAGCTTCAGATAAAGTTCAGTCTCCCACCTCATTCCCAATTTCCAGATTGGACTGAGGCCCAGAAAAGTTACTTATATAATTATAATATAGTGACTGCCAAGCTGAACAGTGTCCTGTCCCGGGTGTGCTGCACATCTACCACTCAATGCCATAGGAAAAACAAGAGCTGAAATGACCCCAGAGACTATGAAAAGGACTAAGAAATACTTGGGCTAGAAAGACAGGGACCACTTAGAAAGAGTACATAAAAGGTGATGTCCAAACTCCAGGTGTACCTGTGACCCATTTTGTCCTTGGCTAAAACCTCCAAGGTTAAACAACTAGACATCAACAGCTCCATGTGATTTATTTATTTTTTTTTTTTTGGGGGGGGGGAGACAGAGTCTCACTGTGTCACTCTTGGTAGAGTGCCGTGGCTTCATACCTCACAGCAACCTCAAATTCTTGGGCTTAAGCGATTCTCTTGCCTCAGCCTCCCAAGTAGTTGGGACTACACACCTGCCACAACACCTGGCTATTTTTTTGTTGTAATTGTCATTGTTGTTCGAGCCCGGGCCGTTCAAACCCACCAGCCCCAGAGCATGTGGCCGGCACCGTACCCACCGAGCGACAGGCGCCAAGCCCATCCACCACTTTTAATAAGGATCCCGCAATTATAATGACTCAACCATTCTACTAATACTTTTCTCATACCTACTTCTGCTGCTGAACTGACCTGACTCCCCTGTCTTATAGCATCTGCTAACTTGTGGCTCTGTTGCTCCCAGACTCCTGTGTCTCTTAGCACTTGTCCCTGCTGCTGCTTCCCTTTCTGTAATCCAGAAACTCCCTATATGAGAGAATCTGCTTTGTTCAACCACTCACCTGAGCAGGCCATCTTTGTGTGTAGAGTGTAGGCCCTGTCATCATCTCGTGTCACTGATATGCCAATGGATTGGCTGCCCACTAATGGGCAGTGACCACAAATGGGACACCCCTAAAATGTTATCTTGGTGTATCTATTGTAAGTCATGTGTCACTGACAAGCCAACAGATTGGCTGCCCACAAATGGGCAATGACCAGGGAGTGAAGCCAGGTGGTACAAAACATGGCAACCTATGGAGAAGCCACTACCCAGGGCCACAGAGGTCTCAATAGCAGATTGTAGACATATTTCCACAGATGGCATGAATGAGAGTGACAGGAAACTCTCAAAATGTTAAATTTCTCTTTTTATCTACAAGCAGTAATAAGAGCGACAATTTAATAAGTGGGCCCTATAAGTCAGCCAGGTCCTGTGCCATCAATCTCACTCAGAAAGGTTGTGTGGCTTGCCAAAGTTTACATAAATGGAGACTGGCAGAGCCAGCTTTCACATAGATCAAACCAAAGTCTGTGTCATAACCACCACTCTGCCCTCCAAGTGAGAGAACAAGAGTGAGTGAAGGGATGGGAGTGAATGCCCACACAGAGGAACAATTCCTGTATCTCATTCCCCCTACATTATCCATTATATTCTTTAGATTGGGATAAAAACTATTTGGTCATCAAGTATAGGACAAATACAAAAGGCAGAAATCCAAAAGGGAAAATCAATTAAAAATGAAAGGCAAAGTGAGAAGCCCATTAGTTAGTAAGTCTTTTAATACAACTTGAAGCACACGATTATTGATGGGGTGTGTGAATAGGATAGGACCACTGTTTGGTACAGGTGATGTTTCATATGATCATATCAGTTACAACATAGATTGAAAACAGAAATAAAAAGTTATATACCTGAAATTTGAATATAAATAAATGCTAAAATGTCATTAGGGGCAGCGCCTGTGGCTCAAAGGAGTAGGGTGCTGGCTCCATATACTGGAGGTGGCAAGTTGAAACCCAGCACCAGTCAAAAACTGCAAAAAAAAAAGGCATTAGGACAAAATGTGGATGTACTTAATGCCACTGAAATGTACACTCAAAAAATGTTAAGGCTTGGTGCCTGTGGCTCAACGGGCTAAGGCGCCATCCACATACACCTGAGCTGGCGAGTTCGAATCCAGCCCGGGCCGCCAAACAACAATGATGGCTGCAACCCCAAAATGGCCAGGCATTGTGGCGGGCACCTGTAGTCCCAGCTACTTGGAAGGTGGAGGCAAGAGACTCGCTTGAGCCCAGGAATTGGAGGTTGCTGTGAGCTGTGATGCCACAGCACTCTATCCAGGGTGACAGCTTGAGGCTCTGTCTCAAAAAAAAAAAA
>CAUYON010021364.1:0-36927 GCA_963573935.1 Arctocebus calabarensis
ACCCGGCCTCGGCTGAACTGCAAAACAGAAAAATAGCCAAGCGTTGTGGTGGGCGCCTGTAATTCCAGCTACTTGGGAGGCTGAGGCAAGAGAATCGCCTAAGCCCAGGAGTTGGAGGTTGCTGTGAGCTGTGTGACACCACAGCACTCTACCAAGGGCGATAAAGTGAGACTCTGTCTCTAAAAAAAATCAATAAATAAATAAAGTGAAGATTTAAGGGCAGTGCCCATAGCTCAGTCATTTTGAGATATCGTGAGACTCAGTCTCAACAACAAGAATAATTTTGAGAAGAAACTCAGCTATCAAGCATATGAAAAGATTCATCAAAAATTTAAAATAAACAAAAATGATATGTCACTTTATAGATGTTGTGCTGTTAAAAGTTAGGAGCTGGGGCTCGGCACCCATAGCACAGTGGTTACGGTGCTATCCACATACACCGAGGGTGGCGGGTTCGAACTGGCCCGGGCCAGCTGAACAACTACAACAAAAAACTAGTTGGGCATTGTGGAGGGTGCCTATAGTCCCAGCTGGGGCCAGGAAAGGTGTTTCACGCCTCCCAGCCCTTTGGGAGGGCGAGGTGGGCAGGTTGCCTGAGCTCACAAAGTGCAAGGCCAACTTAAGCTAGAGAGAGACGCCATCTCTAAAAACAGCTGGGTGTTGGTAGCGGCTCCTATAGTCCCAGCTACTCAAGAGGCTGAGGCAAGAGGATCACTTGAGCCCAAGAGTTAGAGGTTGTTATGAGCTATGACGCGATGATACTCTACCAGGGTGACAAAGTGAGATTCTGTCTCAAATAAAAAAAGTTAGAAGCTGGGTAATGAAGTTAGGCAGTGGGTCTGTGGGCCTACAGGAATCTGTATGTATTGCTAGTTGGGAGTGTAGCATGGTTCAGCCTTCTGGAGTACACTCTTCTTTAAGTCAGTCAAACTAAGGGTATTCATCCCCCACATCCAGTAATTTCCCTGCTGAGTGTGTTATTGGACAAAGAGAGTCTGGTCGCCCCTAATGGTCAGTCAATGTGCAGAGAAGGGGATAGGTCCACCTAACTTTACTTATCAGAAGGCCAGCGATTCTGGAGAACAGTGAGATTAACCTCTCCAAGACTGTTCTGTTCTTCCATTTCCAAAACCACAGTTTTATACATAAAGGTTCAAAGCAAAGACCACATTAACTCTTTTTTTTTTTTTTTTTTTTTAAGAGACAGAGTCTCACTGTATCACCCTCAGTAGAGGGCTGTAACATCACAGCTCACAGCAACCTCTAGCTCTCCGGCTTAGGCAATTCTCTCATGTCAGCCTCCCTAGTAGCTGGGACTACAGGTGCCCGCCAAAACGCCCAGCTATTTTTTTTGTTGCAGTTTGGCCAGGGCCAGGTTTGAACGTATGGGGCCAGTGCCCTACTCACTGAGTCATAGGTGTCGCCTCTTAACTCTTATTTTAAATAATAAACAGCACAAGTCAGTGACAGTCTATTATAACATTTCCAATTCAAAAGTTATTTCCTGGGCTGGGCTTGGGGGCTCACATCTGTAAACCCACCACTTTGGGAGGCTGAGGTGAGTGGATTGCCTAAGCTCAGGAGTTTGAGACCAGCCTGAGAAAGAGCAAGATTCCGTTTCTAAAAATACAGCTGGGCACTGTGGTGGGCACCTGTACTCCCAGCTACTTGCAAGGCTGAGGCAAGAGGACTGCTTGAGCCCAAGAGTTTGAAGTTGCTGTGAGCTATGACTCTAGTTTGAAGTTGCTGTGAGCTATGACTCTAGAGCACTCTAGGGCAAAAAAGTGAGACTCTGTCTCAAAACAAACAAACAAAAAGTTAATTTGCTAAATCAATCCTCCTAAAGCGAAGAACACATTAACCCTTATTTTAAATAATAATGAGGGAGCTGTGGTAATCCTAGCACTCTGGGAGGCTGAGGCGGGTGGCTTGCTTGAGCTCTCCAGCTGGCAGCTGCAGTGAGGTTGGTTAGAGGCTTGGTTTTACATTGGGCTTAGCAGGGGGGAAAGATTCCACAGGTTGTTAGAAGGCTTTGGTGAGCTGGGGTCTTTCCTCAGGAACTCTTAGGACAGGGCCAGATAGGCCTTTTGTTCGGAGGGTTTGGGGGAAGGGTTTAGGGCCCTAAAACCCTCCTACTTTATAGCACCAATCTCATGTGATCAATATGGCAAAAGAGATACACTGCTGGCTCCATTCCCTGAGATTAAACTGGGAAAAATTACAGGTTTCGAGGAAGTAAGAGCGAACAATAAGAATCTCCTGGACAGATAAAGGATTGCTTCGAACTAGTATGTGTGTGTGTGTTGGGGGACTGGAGAGGGCAGTGCTGGTAGTGGTTGAATCCTGGGCAGAGAGCATTGTCTTGGTTGTGAGAGTACAACCTATCAAAAAGAGTTTACTTTCCTCTTGCCTGCCCAGCTCCCTGGCATTGGGGCTATCATCGCCAGAAATTTCTGCTGTCCAGCACCTCTGGTCCAGGAGTGAATTCATCTCAGCACAAAACCCTGCTGGAGTAAGGATTTAGGAAAACTGGGAGCTGGACTAGCCCTGGGCATGATTCCTCCTGTCTTACTCTGCAAACCCCAGGGATGGTGAAGGCGATGTAGGGAGTGCTTCCTCCCCGACTGTCTTTCTCCCTGGGGGGTTGATGGCAACCTACAAATGCTGAATTGCTGCTAGCAGAGAGGGGAGATGGTGAGCTTAGCTAATGTTGTAGTGCCTGTGTTCTCTACCCTAGGACTCCGCCCCTCGTCCCCCCCAAAATTTCTGGGCTAACACAGACTGTGTTTTCAGCCTTTCCCAACAGGGAAAGAGTAGCCATCACATCCAAGTAAAGATGCACTCACAGACCAAAATAAAGAAACTAGAACTAGCTCAGCTGGAAGAAAAGGGTGAAAGGGAACACAACTACCAAGTGAAGCAGAGAAATTAGAACAGATGACAAATTATTTATTTATTTATTATTTTTTGGTAGAGACAGAGTCTTACTTTGTCACCCTCTGTAGAGTGCTGTAGCATCACAGCTCACAGCAACCTCCAACTCCTGGTCTTAGGCGATTTTCTTGCCTCAGCCTCCTGAGTAGCTGGGACTACAGGCGCCCACCACAACACCAGGCTATTTTGTTGTTGTTGCTGTTTGGGTGGCGCCAGGTTTGAACCCTCCACGCGTGGTATATGGGGCCGGTGCCTTACCAACTGAGCTACAGGCACTGCCCCTGTTTCTTATTTTTTGTAGAGACAGAGTCTGACTTTATCATCCTCAGTAGAGTGCTGTAGCATCACAGCTCACAGCAACCTCCAACTCCTGGGTTTAGACAATTCTCCTGCCTCAGCCTCCCAAGTAGCTGGGACTTACAGGTACTCGCCACAATACCAAGATATTTTTTAGTTGCATTTTTTTTTTTTTTTCAGAGACAGAGTCTCACTTTATCGCCCTCAGTAGAGTGCAGTGGCATCACAACTCACAGCAACCTCCAACTCCTGGGCTTAGGCAATTCTCTTGCCTCAGCCTCCCAAGTAGCTGGGACTATAGGCGCCTGCCACAATGTCCGGCTATTTTTCTGTTTTGCAGTTCGGCTGAGGCCAGGTTTGAATCCACCACCTTCAGTATATGGGGCCAGCGCCCTAATCAATGAGCCACAGGTGCCGCCCTTTTTGGTTGGATTTTGACAAATAATTTAAATAGGCACTTTAAAAAGTGCATCTTCTGTCTCGGTGCCTGTGGCTCAAGCTGCTAAGGTGTCAGCCACATACACCCGAGCTGGCGGGTTTGAATCCAGCCCTGATCGCCAAACAACAATGACAGCTGCAACCAAAAAATAGCCGGGCATTGTGGCAGGTGCCTATAGTCCCAGCTACTTGGGAGGCGGAGGCAGAAGTATCCCTTGAGCCCAGGAGTTGGAGGTTGCTGTGAGCTGTGATGCCATAGCACTCTACCCAGGGTGACAGCTTGAGGCTCTGTCTCAAAAAAAAGTACATCTTTTGCCTGGCTCAATGGCTCATGCCTGTAATCCTAGCACTCTGGGAGGCCGAGGGTGCATCGCTTGAGCTCATGAATTCGAGACCAGCCTGAGCTACAGCGAGACCCCCCCACCTCTAAAAAATCTATCCAGGTGTCATAGTGGGCGCCTTAGTCCCAGGTATTCTGGGAGGCTGAAATAAAAGACTCACTTGAACCCAAGAGTTTGAGGTTGCTGTGAGCTGTGATGCCATGGCACTCTACCAAGGGCCACATAGAGAGACTCTGCCTCAAAAAAAGAAAAAAAAAATTACAGATTTTTTTTTTTTTTTTTGCAGTTTTTGCTGGGGCTGGGTTTGAACCCACCACCTCCGGCATATGGGGCCTGTGTCCCTCTCCTTGAAACACAGGCACTGCCCAGTTTTTTTTTTTTTTTTTATCTGTTGGGTTCCTCAATGGACAGAAATCCTCAAGGGTAGTGGGTAGGGGGTTGGCAAGGGAAAGAAAGGTGGCAGGGAGATTTTATGCCTTATTGAAATCTATGAGTTAATCATTTTTCTATTATTTCACTATAAAGACTGACCATTCAGTTGTGTCCAGTGGCTCACGTCTGTAATCCTAGCACTCTGGGAGGCCGAGATGGGAGGATTGTCTGAGTTCACTGGTTCAAGACCAGCCTAGCAAGAGCAAGACCCCCATCTCTTAAAAAAAAAAAAAAAAAGACACTGCAGTGAATATTCTTGTCTATTTCTTCTCATGGACCCATGTGAAAATAAGATAAAGTAAGTCAGGTTTCATCAAGACCAACATGACACAGCTGGTCTTATGGGTTTTGGTCCTAGGTGACCTTTACCTCCTGTCTCCCATTCTAATTGTTTTGTAATTTTAGCTTCCCACCCTTGGTTCCATGCCCATAATTCAGCTGTTAGGGCGCTGGCCACATATATCGGGCTGGCGGGTTCGAACATGGCCCAGGCATGCTAACCAACAATGACAACTACAACAGAAAAATAGCTGGGTGTTGTGGTGAGCACCTGTAGCCCCAGCTATTTGGGAGGCTGAGGCATGAGAATCTCTTAAGCTCAAGAGTTAGAGATTGCTGGGTGGCGCCGGTGGCTCATCGAGAAGGGCGCTGGCTCCATATACCGAAGGTGGTGGGTTCAAACCTGGCCTCGGTGAATTGCAAAATAGAAAAATAGCTGGGCGTTATAGCGGGCGCCTGTAGTCCCAGCTACTCGGGAAGCTGAGGCAAGAGAATCGCCTAAGTCCAAGAGCTGGAGGTTGCTGTGAGCTGTGTGACACCATGACACTCTACCAAGGGCAATAAAATGAGATTCTGTCTCTATAAAAAAAAAAAAAAAGAGTTGGAGATTGCGGTGTGCTATGATGCCACCACACTCTACAGAGGGTGACATTAAACTCTGTCTCAAAAAAAACAAAAAAATTAGCTCCCACCCTAAAGATGCCCATCTTCAAAAGTTTAGGAAGATTGATTTAGGAAATTGACTTTTTTTTTTTTTTACAATTTTTGGCCCGGGCCGGGTTTGAACCCACCACCTCCAGTATATGGGGCCGGCACCCTACTCCTTGAGCCACAGGTATCACCCAGAAGTTGACTTTTGAATCAGAAATGTTCTAATAGGTTACTGAGTTGTGCTGCGTGCTGATTATTTATTTATTTTTTTGTATTTATTTATTTATTTTTGAGGCAAAGTCTCACTCTGTTGCCCTGGGCTGAATGCTGTGAGGCTTCTATCTCAGATGTTCTCTACTGTATTGCATACCCAGGAGAGAACAGCTGCCATGTCCTGAGACAACTCTGTGGAGATGCCCAGTCATCAGGGATTAACAACCACATAGTTGACCTTGGAAGTGTATCCTCACCCCAACTGAATCTTTTTCTTCTTCTTCTTCTTTTTTTTTTTTTTTGAGACAGAGTGTCACTATGTTGCCTTGGGTAGTGTGCAATGGTGTCACAGCTCACAGCAACCTCCAACTCCTGGGCTTAGTCGATTCTCTTGCCTCAGCCTCCCAAGTATCTGGGACTACAGCTGCCTGCCACAATGCCCAGCTATTTTTCTGTTGCAGTTGTCATTGTTGTTTTAGCTGGCGCAGGCTGTGTTCCAACCTGCCAGCCTCAGTGTATGTGGCTGGCGCTGTAACCACTGTACTAAGGGTGCTGAGTTCCCAGCTGAATCTTCACATGAGACTGCAACCCTAGCCCACAGCTGGACTGTAATCTCATGAGAGATCTTGGGGTAGAGGAACACAGCAAATCCCTGAATCTTTATTTATTTATTTATTTTATTTTTTTGTAGAAACAGAGTCTTACTTTATCGCTCTCGGTAGAGTGCCGTGGCATCACACAGCTCATAGCAACCTCCAACTCCCCCCCGCCCCCCTGCTACAATGCCCAGCTATTTTTTTTTTTATTTGTAGCAGTTTGGCTGGGGCCAGGCTTGAACCCGCCACCCGCGGTACATGGGGCAGGCGCCCTACCCAGTGAGCCACAGGCACTGCCCCATCCATCATGCTTTTTTTTTTTTTTTGAGACAGAGCCTCAAGCTGTCACCCTGGATAGAATGCCATGGCATCACAGCTCACAGCAACGCCCAATTCCTGGGCTCAAGCGAGTCTCATGCCTCCGCCACCCAAGTAGCTGGGACTACAGGCGCCCGCCACAACACCCGGCCATTTTTTGGTTGCAGCCGTCAATGTTGTTTGGCGGCCCGGGCTGGATTCGAACCCGTCAGCTCAGGTGTACGTGGCTGGCGCCTTAGCCCGTTGAGCCACAGGCGCAGAGCCCATCATGCTTTTTTAAAAGATAAAACTATAAATCAGGCTCAGTGCCTGTGGCTCACCAGCTAAGGCGCCAGCCACGTACACCTGAGCTGGCGGGTTCGAATCCAGCCCGGGCCTGCCAATCAACAATGACGGCTGCAGACATGCCTCGGTCTGCGCAGCTCATCATGGGCCCTGCAGGCAGCGGGAAGAGCACCTATTGTGCCACCATGGTCCAGCACTGTGAAGCCCTCAACCGTTCAGTCCAAGTTGTAAACCTAGATCCAGCAGCAGAACACTTCAACTACCCTGTGATGGCTGACATCCGGGAACTGATCGAGATAGATGGTGTGATGGAAGATGATTCTCTGAGGTTTGGTCCCAATGGAGGATTGGTATTTTGCATGGAGTGCTTTGCCAATAACTTTGACTGGCTAGAGAACTGCCTTGGTCACGCGGAGGATGACTACATCCTTTTTGATTGTCCAGGTCAGACTGAGTTGTACACTCACCTGCCTGTGATGAAACATCTAGTCTAACAATTAGAACAATGGAAGTTCTGAGTCTGTGGTTTTTCTTGTTGATTCTCAGTTCATGGTGGATTCATTGAAGTTTATTTCTGACATTTTGGCAGCCTTGAGTGCCATGATCTCTCTAGAAATTCCACAAGTTAACATCATGACAAAAATGGATCTGCTGAGTAAGAAAGCAAAAAAGGAAATTGCGAAATTTCTAGATCCAGACATGTGTTCTTTGTTAGAAGAGTCTACAAGTGCCTTAAGAAGCAAAAAATTCAAAAAACTCACTAAAGCTATATGTGGACTGATTGATGATTACAGCATGGTTCGATTTTTACCTTATTATGATCAGTCAGATAAAGGAAGCATGAACACTGTATTACAGCATATTGATTTTGCTATTCAATATGACGAAGACTTGGAATTTAAAGAACCAAAGGAACGTGAAGGTGAATCTTCCTGTATGTTTGATGAATATTTTCAAGAATGCCAGAGTGAATGAAACGTTTACTAGAAAGCAACTGGATATAAAGAGCTGTGGCTATACCAGCAGAATGTTCTTCTCTTCAAAGGATGCAATAGCAGAAATCTATTTTAACAAAAGAAAATAGTACTTGGCTCTTGATCAGCAGCATGTCTGAATCAAGTTCTTAGTTATTCTGAAACTTTTATTCTGTGTTGTTGTTGTTGTTTTTGTTGCTGTTGTAGCCATTGTTGCAGTTTGGCCAGGCCCTGGTTTGAACCCACCACCCTCGGAATATGGGGCCAGCGCCCTACTCACTGAGCCATAGGTGCTGCCTGAAACTATTACTCTTAAAAGTGGAATCTTGTAGTATTATTTCAACAGGATCAATTTAGATTTTAAAAGTCAAAATTGAGAGGATTGCACATAGATTTGTATATGATGTAAATTAGTAGCTCTGCTACCGTTAAGGCTAGTCTGACTTTATTTTTCCTTGGGTTGTTTTTTACTTTTTTTTTTTTTTTTTTTTAGACAGTCTTACTCTATAGCCCAGGGTGCAGTACTATATCATTGTAGCTTACAACAACCTCAACTCTTGGGCTCAAACTGTCCTCTTGCCTCAGCCTCCAATATAGCTTGGACTACAGGCACCTGCCACAACGCCCAGCTAGTTTTTCTACTTTTAGTAGAGATGGAGTCTACTCTTGCTCAGGCTACTCTCGAAATCCTGAGCTCAAGCAATCCACCCTCCTTTGGCCTTCCAGAGTGCTAGGATTACAGGTGTGAGCCACCGCACTCACACAGTTTCCTGTTTTGTGTTGTTCTTGAGGGGCAGGAGTTATAACATATATATGTATGTGTGTATATATATATATACACACACACAAAGGGAAAAATCTGGAAGGACATAGATAAAACCATTGCTCATCTGTATTTTCCCATTTTCCTATACTGAAAATATTATTTGTATAATTTAAAAGTAACATTAAAAGTAACTATGTTTTGAGATATATTTATGCATATGTGTGTGTCCTCATAGCTCACTACAGCCTCAAACTATGCATAATATGTATATATGAAACAGAAAGGCAGCACTAATGTTTCATCGCACTTGTATTTTCCAGGCAGAATTTGAAAATCTCAGGGCAAATTTTGAATGAATAAATCTCTCCAAGTGTCAAAACATAGGTAGCAGTTGTTTTTAGAAATATAATTTGTAGTCCTCGAGCATTTAAAAATGTCTAAATTCCTTGAATAATAAAAAATACACACAAAAATACAAAAGAAAAAAAAAGAGAGAGATAAAAACAATCATAGCTGCAACCAAAAAATGTCCAGGCATTGTAGTGGACGCCTGTAGTCCCAGCTGCTTGGGAGGCAGAAGCAGGAGACTCGCTTGAGCCCAGGAACTGGAGGTTGATGTGAGCTGTGATGCCACAGCACTCTATCCAGGGTGACAGCTTGAGGCTCTGTCTCAAAATAAAAAAAAATTTTAAAAGGGCGGCACCTGTGGCTCAGCAAGTAGGGCGCTGGCTCCATATAGCGAGGGTGGCGGGTTCAAACACGGCCCCAGCCTAACTGCAACAAAAAATAGCCAGGCTTGGTGGAGGGTGCCTGTAGTTCCAGCTACTCAGGAAGCTGAGGCAAGAGAATTGCCTAAGCCCATGAGTTGGAGGTTGCTGTGAGCTGTGTGATGCCACGGCACTCTACCACAGGCAATAAAGTAAGACTCTAGCTCTACAAAAAAAAAAAAAAAACCAACTATAAATCATTTAGCAGATGACATGGGAAAGTACCTTATAACCTCAGGGGGTTTTTTTGGTTGTTGTTTTTTTTTCAGGGTTTATTGTTGTTGAGACACGTTGTCACCTTTGGTAGAGTGCTGTGGCGTCACAGCTCATAGCAACCTCAAACTCTTGGGCTTAAGCGATTCTCTTGCCTCAGCCTAACAAGTAGCTACAGGCGCCCGCCACAACATTCGGCTATTTTTTGTTGCAGTTGTCAGGTCAGGTTCGAACCTGCCACCCTCAGTGTATGTGTCTGGTACATGACCTCTGTGCTACAGGCGCCAAGCCTGTAACCTCAGGTTTGAGATTTCTTAATCTATTTTCTTTTTTTTTTTTTTTTTTGAGACAGAGCCTCAAGCTATCACCCTGGATAGAGTGCCGTGGCATTGCAGCTCACAGCAACCTCCAATTCCTGGGCTCAAGCAAGTCTCCTGCTTCTGCCTCCCAAGTAGCTGGGACTACAGGCACCCGCCACAACGCCCAGCTATTTTTTGGTTGTAGCCGTCATTGTTGTTTGGCAGGCCAGGGATGGATTCGAACCCGCCCCCTCAGGTGTACATGGCTGGCGCCTTAGCTTGTTGAGCCACAGGCGCTGAGCCTCTTAATCTATTTTCAAAAACCATCAATTATGAAGAAAACATGATAAATTAGTCTGCATTAAATATAAGAACCTTTCACCAAGGGGCTCATACATGCAATCCCAGGACTTCAGGGGGCTGAGGAAGGAGGACTTATTGAAGCCAGGATTTCTAGACCAGCCTCGGCAACAGAGCAAGACTTCATTTCTCTACAAAGTAAAATTAGCTGAATGTGGTGGCAGGCATCTGTAGTCCCAGCTGCTTGGGAGGCTGAGACAGGAGGATCCCTTGAGCCCAGGCATTTGAGGCTACAGTGAGCTATGATCACTCCGCTGCACTGCAGCCTGAGTGACAGAAGAAATCTAAAAAAAAAAGTATTAAATAAGCTTGAGTGAGAGTGAGACCTTGTCTCTACAAGAAGTAGGAACATTAGCTAGGTGTGGTGGCTGGGGCCTATAGTCCCAGCTATTAGGAGGTTGGGGCAGGAGGATTATTTGAACCCAGGATTTTGAGGTTGCTGTGAGCTATGATAATGCCACTGTACTCTAGTGTCAGTGACAGGATAAGAAACTTTCTCAAAAATAAACAAGAAAAAAAATAAAATAAAGAAAGAAACAGGGGTGCCACCTGGGGCTCAGTGGATAGGGTGTCAGCCTCATACCGAGGGTGGCGAGTTCGAACCTAGCCTTGGCCGGACTACAAAAAAAAAAAGCCGGGCGTTGTGTCAGGCGCCTGTAGTTCCAGCTACTCGGGAGGCTGAGGCAAGAGAATTGCTTAAGACCAAGAGTTGAAGGTTGCTGTGAGCTGTGTGACGCCACAACACACTACCAAGGGCATTAAATGAAACTCTGTCTCTAAAAAATAAAGAAACAGGTACCAAAAAAAAGAAAAGAAAAAAAGGAAACAGGTACCAACTGCCAGCCATGTGTAATCGTCTAAACTTAAGACCCCTAGATAAAAGAGCCCCCATGGAGACTCCCGAGAGAGTTCTTCAGTTCTTTCTCCCTTCCAGAAGCTCTGGTGCTTTTACTTCTTCTGTATTCCTGTCTAACTTCTAATAAAAGTCCTATATTATCACTGGGGAAAAAAAAGAAAGAAAAACAGGGCTTGGCGTTGGTAGCACAGTGGTTACAGCGCCAGCCTCATCACTGAGGCTGGCGGGTTTGAACCCAGCCTGAGCCTGGGCCAGCTAAACAACAATGACAATGGCAATCAAAAATAGCTGGGTGGGTTGTGGTGGGCTTCTGTAGTCCCAGCTACTTGGGAGACTGAAGCAAGAGAATAGCTTGAGCCCAGGAGTTTGAGATTGCTGTGAGCTGTGACACTACAGTACTCTACTGAGGGTGACAGTGAGACTCTGTCTCAAAAAAATAAATAAATAAATAAAATAAAAAATAAACATGCCGATTGAGGTGGCTCAGGCCTGTAATCCCCACCAGTCTGGGAGGCCAAGGCGGGTGGATTGCCTGAGTTCACAGGTTCAAGACCAGCCGGAGCGAGAGCAAGACTTCGTGTCTTAAAAAAAGCAAAACAGGCTCGGCGCCTGTGGCTCAACGGGCTAAGGTGCCAGCCACGTACACCTGAGCTGGTGGGTTTGAATCCAGCCCGGCCCACCAAAAAACAATCACGGCTGCAACCAAAAAAAAAAAAAAAAAAAAATGGCCAGGCATTGTGACGGGCGCTTGTAGTCCCAGCTACTTGGGAGGTGGAGGCAGAAGACTTGCTTGAGCCCAGGAATTGGAGGTTGCTGTGAGCTGTGATGCCACAGCACTCTATCCAGGGTGACAGCTTGAGGCTCTGTCTCAAAAAACAAAACAAAACATAGCTGGGTATTGTGGTAGGTGCCTCCAGTTCCAGCTACTTGGGTGGGTGTGGCAAAAGTATCTCTTGAACCCAAGAGTTTGAGGTTCCTGTGAGCTGTGTTGACATAGCACTCTACTGGGGCCAACAAAGTGAGACTCTGCCTCAAAAGAAAAAAACAGGCCAGGCGCAGTGGCTCATGCTTGTAATCCTAGCAGTCTGGGAAGCCAAAGCAGGTGGATGGCCTGAGCTCACAGATTGGAGACTAGCCTGAAAAAGAGTGAGACCCTGTCTCTGGGCGCCTGTAGTCCCAGCTATCTCCAGATGCTGAGGCAAGAGAATCACTTGAGCCCAAGAGTTTGAGGTTGCTGTGAGCTGTGAAGCCACAACACTATACAGGGTGACATAACCCTGTCTCAAAAAAAAAAAGAAAGAAAGAAACAAACAAACAAATAAAATAACTTTTGTTCATCCAAAACCTCATCAGAACAATAAGAAAATGAGACACAGACATTCACAACACATATAACTCACAACTAGTTCAGAACTTAACTATATAAAGGTAACTTACAACCTTCAATTAAAAAAGGCAACTACTAGGAGAAAATGATGAAAAAGCTCTAAACAGGAAATCAGAAAAACATTTAAATGGCTAACAGTCATTTGAAGGACTGCTTCAAATTTTTAGTAATCAGTGAAATGCAAATAAAATTCTGTGCCAGAATCAGTGGCTCATGACTGTAATCTGAGCACTTGGGAGGCTGAGGCAGGGGGATTGCTTGAGCTCATGAGTTTGAGACCAGCCTGAGCCAGAGCAAAACCCTGTCTCTAAAAAAAAGTGTGCATTGTGGGAATAAGTGGGAATCAGTAGTCCCAGCTACTCGAGAGGCTGAGGTAAGAGAATCACTGGAGTCCAAGACTTAGAGGTTGCTGTGAGATGTGACACCCCGGCACTCTACCCAGGGTTACAGAGTGGCCTGTAGTCTTAGCACTCTCGGAGGCCAAGGCAGGTGGGTTTCTTGAGCTCATGAGTTTGAGACCAGCCTGAGCAAGAGCAAGACCCTGTCTCTACTAAACAGAGAAAAACTGAGGCAAGAGGATCGCTTGAGTCAGAGTTGGAGGTTGTTGTGACCTATGATGCCACAGCCCTCTACTCAGGGAGACAGCTTGAGACTCTGTCTCAAAAAAGAAAAAAAAAGGCTCGGCGCCTTTGGCTCAACGGGCTAAGGCGTCCCCCACATACACCTAAGCTGGCAAGTTCGAATCCAGCCTGGGCCCACCAAACAACAATAACGGCTGCAACCAAAAAATAGCCAGGCGTTGTGGCAGGCGCCTGTAGTCCCAGCTACTTGGGAGGTGGAGGCAGGAGAATCGCTTGAGCCCGGGAGTTGGAGGTTGCTGTGAGCTGGAATGCACAGCACTCTACCCAGGGGGACAGCTTGAGGCTCTGTCTCAAAAAAAAAAAAAAAAAATAGCCGGGTATTGTGGTGGGCACCAGTGGTCTCAGATACTTGGGAGGCTGAGGCAAGAGAATCACTTAAGTCTAAGAGTTTGAGGTTGCTGTGAGCTGTGATGCTACAGCACTCTACTGAGGGCAACATAGTGAGACTCTGTCTCGAAAAAAAAAAAAATCTAGGACAGCGCAGTGAGTAGGGATTATCACTGTGTCACCCTCAGTAGAGTGCCATGGTGTCACAGCTCATAGCAACCTCTCTAACTCTTGGGCTTAAGTGATTCTCTTGCCTCAGCCTCCCAAGTAGCTGGGACTACAGGCACCTGCCACAACACCCGGCTATTTTGTTGTTGCAGTTGTCATTGTTGTTTGGCAGGCCCTGGCTAGGTTCAAACCCCCCAGTTCTGGTGTATGTGGCTGGCACCCTAGCTGCTGAGCTATAGATGCGGAGCCAGTTTTTATTTTTTAACATATTATGGTACAAGAAAATTCATGTAACCAATAATCACAAAACACAAGACACAAGGGAGAAGAAATTTTATGTACCCCTAACAACGTATGAAATTTACACATCATAGAAGGCCAAGAGCTCTTCCTCACTTTCTCTCTCTCTCTCTTTTTTTTTTTTTTAGAGACAGAGTCTTACTTTTTCTCCCTCGTACAGTACAGTGGCTGGGACTACAGGCGCCCACCACAATGCCCGACCATTTTTTGGTTGTAGTTGTCATTGCTGTTTGGCGGGCCCAGGCTGGGTTCCAATCCGCCAGCTCCGGTGTATGTGGCTGGCTCCCTAGCCACTGAGCTACCGGTGCCGAGTCCATTTCTTTTTAGCATGACTAACATTGTAGTTTTGAGGGCAGTTGTAGTGGATCAAGCCCGTAATCCCAGCACTTGGGAGGCCAAGGCAGATGGATTGGTTCAAGACCAGCCTAAGCCAGAGCAGACCTCATCTCTAAAAATAACCGGGTGTTGTGTGGGCACCTGTAGTACCAGCTACTTGGGAGGCTGAGGCAAGAGAATTGCTAAAGCCTAGGAGTTTGAGGTTGCTGTGAGCTATGATACTAAGGCACTCTCCCCAGAGTGACAGAGTGAGACTCTAACTCAAAAAAAAAAAAAAAAATTGCAGTTTTGAGATATACCAGTTTATTTTCTATTGACCTACTGAAGGATATCTTATTTCTTTCAAATTCTGGCAATCATAAATAAAGCTACTATAAATGTGTACATGCAGGTTTTGTGCAAACATTAGTTTTTAAAAAAAAAATTTTTTTTTTTGAGTGAGTCCCACTTTGTGGCCCTAGGTAGAGTGCCCTGGTGGCACAGCTCACAGCAAACTCAAACTCTTGGGTTCAAAACATCTTCTTGCCTCAGCCTCCCAAGTAGCTGCACTAAAGGTACTTACCACAATGCCCAGCTATTTTTTGTTTTTGTAGAGATAGAGTCTCACTTTATCGCCCTCGGAAGAGTGCCATGGCATCACACAGCTCACAGCAACCTCCAACTCCTGGGCTTAGGCGATTCTCTTGCCTCAGCCTCCCGAGTAGCTGGGACTACAGGCGCCCGCCACAACGCCCGGCTATTTTTTTGTTTTGTGGTTCAGCCAAGGCCGGGTTTGAACCTGCCACCTTCAGTATATGGAGCCAGTGCCCTACTCGCTGAGCCACAGGCGCTGCCCAATTTCTTTTTTCTTTTCTTTTCTTTTGTTTTTGAGAAAGAGTCTTACTATTTCACCCTGGGTAGAGTGCTTGGCATCATAGCTCACAGCAACTTCCAACTCTTGGGCTCAAAATATTTGCTTGCCTCCATTGTTCTATTTTTAATAGAGCCGGAGTTTCACTTTTGCCAAGGCTGGTCTGGAACTCGTGAGCTCAAGCAGTCCACCAACCTTGGCCTTCCAGAGTGCTAGGATAACAGGCGTGAGCCACCTCGCCAAGTGAATTTCACCAGGTGAATTTCTTGAGCTCAGGAGTTCAAGACCAGCCAGAGCAACAGCAACATGTCCACCCCCACCTCAACACCTCCACCTCCCCCAACCCTTTCTCCAGAAATAGCTGGTCATTGTGGCAGGTGCCAGTAGTTCCAGCTACTCAGGAGACTGAGGTCAGCAA
This sequence comes from Arctocebus calabarensis, assembly GCA_963573935.1. Lineage (NCBI taxonomy): Eukaryota > Metazoa > Chordata > Mammalia > Primates > Lorisidae > Arctocebus > Arctocebus calabarensis. Next base: position 15,447 of record CAUYON010021364.1, read on the forward strand.
AAAAAAAAAGAGTCTTCAGGCAAAGATTACTTGAAGGGGGTGGCCTTCATGCCTATGATTAAATCTTCTGAGTGCTTTAAACTGCCTCAGGGCAAAATTCAGATTAAAGGAATTGTACCCAATAAAACCTGTCCTTTGGATAAAACTGAGCAGAAATCAGATTAAGGGCGTGGTCTTCCTGCCTCTTATTCTGTGACATTAAAGGTGCTCTCTGTGAAATTGAAAAGCCTACTAAAATCTCTCCCCATTCTTTCTTTCTTTCTTTTTTTTTTGAGACAGAGTTTTACTATGTCTCCCTCGGTAGAGTACTCTGGCACCATAGCTCCCAGCAACCTCAAACTCTTTGCTCAAGTGACTCTCTTGCCTTAGCCTCCCAAGTAGTAGCTGGGACTATACAGATTCTCACTTTATCGCCCTTGGTAGAGTGCCGTGGCATCATAGAGCTAACAGCAACCTCCAACTCCTAGGCTTAGGTGATTCTTTTGCTTCAGCCTTCCAAGTACCTGGAAGCATAGGTGCTCACCATGACGCCCGGCTATTTTTTGCTGTTGCAGTTTAGCCAGGGCTGGGTTTGAACCCATCACCCTCGGTATATGGGGCCGGTGCCCTACCCACAGAGCCACAGGCGCTGCCCCTATTTTTTTTGTTATTGTTGCAGTTGTCATTGTTGTTTAACAGGCCCAGGCTGGGTTCAAACCTGCCTGCCTCCGTGTATGTGGCCAGCACCCTAAGCACTGAGCTACAGGTGCCAAGCCCCCATCATTTCATTTTGATAAATTTCAAACCCACCAAAAGTTGTAACAATACAATAAATACCCATATACCCTTATCCTAGATTCTTCAGTCAACATTTTGACGCATTTTCATTCTCTCCCAGTCAACTCAGGCACAAGCATAGATAAACACACTCATGAATTTTTGCTCAAGCATTTGGAAGTTGGCTGTAGACAACATGACACTTCACTTGTAAAAACTTCAGCACACGTGGCTCAATGGGCTAAGGCGCCTGCCACGTACACCTGAGCTGGCGGGTTCGAATCCAGCCCTGCCCACCAAACAACAATGACGGCTGCACCCAAAAAATGGCCAGGCGTTGTGGTGGGCGCCTGTAGTCCCAGCTACTTGGGAGGCAGAGGCAAGAGACTTGCTTGAGCCCAGGAATTGGAGATTGCTGTGAGCTGTGATGCCATGGCACTCTAGCCAGGGTGATAGCTTGAGGCTCTGTCCAAAAAAAAACAAAAAACTTCAGCACACTTCTAATAAGGGTGTTATCTTATATTGTTATCTTATATGAACACTATGTAGTAAAGAATTTGGCCATGCCTATGTGGAAGTTCTGGCCTTTGCCTTCGGCTCCATGATGGTAATCTCTGGGCACTTGGAATGTTATGCCTGAAAGGAGAATCTTTGTCTGGGAGTCTGGTGTCATTCTAGAAAGTCTAACAATATGATTTAGGGCAAGAGCTGGACATACCAGAAAGACCAACAATGTCACCCAGGGGAGGGGCCATTGACCCCACATGGTATCCATTGACCTGGAGACAGAGATCAATCACATGAACAGTACATTAGTCGTGCCTAGTTAGTGAAGTCCCAGCCAAGCTCTGAATGCAGTACCCATAACACAGTGGATATGGCGCCAGTATGTCCAAGGCTGACAGATTCAAGCCCAGCCCAGGCCTGCTAAACAACAATGACAACTGCAATAACAACAAAAATAGCTGGGTGCTGTAGCAGGCCCTGGTAGTCCCAGCTACTTGGGAGGCTGAGACAAGAGAATCACTTAAGCCCAAGAGTTTGAGGTTGCTGTGAGCTGTGATGCCACAGCACTCTACCAACGGCCACATAGTGAGACTCTGTCTCAAAGAAAAAAAAAAAAAAAAGAAAAGAAAGAAAAATTCTGAACACAGGCTGAGGGAGCTTTCCCGTTTGGCAATACTTTATACTATACAGTTCAATGCTGGGAGAGGACAGGGAAGTGCCACATTTGGTGCTTACCCTATGTGCATCTCCCCTTAGCTACATTTAATCTGTTTCTTTTCCCTCTAACCAACTATATAACCTTGAACATAATAGTTTTCAGTGAGTTCTGTGAGTCCTTCCAGTCAATCATCAGCCTAAGTGTTGTTTTGGGCTCCCAAACTTGTAGTTGGTGTTGTAAGTGAGGGTGGTCTTTTGTAGATATGGTTCGCTCTAACTTCCCAGATGGCCAGTAATTGATGATAACACATTAGTATTTCAGCCAGGCGTGGAGGCTCACACTTACAATTCGAGCACTCCGGGAGGCCAAGGTGAGTGGATTGCTGAGCTTATGGGTTCGAGACCAGCCAGAGAAAGAGGGAGACCCCCATCTCTAAAAATAGCCAGCTGTTGTGGTGGGCTTCTGTCGTCTCTGCTGCTCAGAAGGCTGAGACAAGAGAATTGCTTAAGCCCAAGAGTTTGAGGTTGCTGGGAGTTATGACACTACAGCACTCTACCAAGTGTGAGAAAGTGAGATTCTGTTTCCCAAAAATATCTCCAGCATGTATCTTTGAAGAGCATAAACCACAATATGTTTATCACTCATGAAACAAAAATCGATGTAATGTTTTGTAATATAATTATATAAATACAGTAGAACCTCCATAATTAACCACCTCCCTACATCTCCCACGTCCTTAAGTTGAGCTAACTTTCATAGGTTGGACATGCACCACATGTAAATATGTAGACCTAAGTCCTTATGTTGACCACCTCTATATGTTGATCAGTTTGTTACAGTCCCTTGGGTGGCCAACTTACAGAGGTTCTACCGTATAGCCCTCAAGTCTAGTAATAGTAATTATTAGCCACCATGCCCAGCCCATGCTGGAGTTTATTAAGAATGAAGTGCCATGATGGCTAGGGCTTGCTTTCAGTGGTTTCAGCAAGAGAAAAAAGATATGCAGAGATAGAAATATAGGTGATAAAACACAGATGATGTATGTTATATATAGCATATACATCTTTTTTTTTTTTTTTTTTTGAGACAGCGCCTCAAGCTGTCGCCCTGGTTAGAGTGCTATGGCATCACAGCTCACAGCAACCTCCAACTCCTGGGCTCAAGCGATTCTCCTGCCTCTGCCTCCCAAGTAGCTGGGACTACAGGCGCCTGCCACAACGCCCAGCTATTTTTTGGTTGCAGCCGTCATTGTTGTTTGGCGGGCACCGGGCAGGATTTGAACCCGCCAGCTCAGGTGTATGTGGCTGGTGCCTTAGCCGCTTGAGCCACAGGTGCTGAGCCAGCATATATGTCTCACTGCTGTTCTAAACTAACATTTTCCAAGGGCGGGGCACAGTGGCTCACACTGGTAATCCCAGCACTTGGGAGGCTGAGGTGAGTGGATTACCTGAGCTCACAGGTTCAAGACCAGCCTGAGTCAGAGTAACACCCTGTCTCTAAAAATAGCCGGCGTTGTGGCAGGCACCTCTAGCCCCAGCTGCTTGGGAGGCTGAGGCAAGAGAATTACTTAAGCCCAATAGTTTGAGGTTGCTGTGTGTGACAAAGCGAGACTCTGTCTCAAAAATAAATTATTTGTAGTCCCTGCTACTCGAGAGGCTGAGGCAAGAGAATCACCTAAGCCCAGGAGTTGGAGGTTGCTGTGAGCTGTGTGATGCCACAGCACTCTACTGAGGGCGATAAAGTTGAGACTGTCTCTACAAAAAAAAAAAAAAATTACTACTTTTCTTGTATATAGTTCCTTAACTGTTGTAACATCAAGGAGTTAATAAAAAATCTTAATATTTAATGATTTTAAAAAATAAATTAATATAATTAATTAATTAATTAATATTATCTAGTTACCTATTGCTTGCCCACCTCTTTTCCCCTTTGGTTTTCTCTGCACTGCCAGGGAAGGTGGGCCCAGTGAGAGTTAAAGTATACTTTGGCTGCAACTTCATTCCTCTCAATTCTAAAACCTCAGCAATTATCTAGCTTCTGCTTGGAAGTTGCCCAATTTAGTGTTATTTGTGGGTTGAATAAGTCCCTGATCCTCCTCTTTCTTTTTTTTTGAGACAGAGTCTCACTATGTGGCCCTTGGTAGAGTGCCATGGCCTCACAGCTCACAGCAACCGCAAACTCTTGGGCTCAAGTGATTCTCTTGCCTCAGCCTCCCAAGTAGCTGGGACTATAGGTGCCTGCCACAACACCCTGCTATTTATTTATTTTTTTGGTTGTAGATGTCATTGTTGTCAACTGGGCTGGATTTGAACCTGCCAGCTCCGGTGTATGTGGCTGGTACCCTAGTTGCTGAGCTACAGGTGCTGATCCTTCTTTTATACTAGTTTTTCAAACCAGCTATCTCTGCCCAGGGGATTAGTTCTACTGGTTTTATTTTATTATTGTTATTCTTTTATTTATTTATTTTTTTGTTGCAGTTTTTTGGCCAGATTTGAACCTGCCACCTTCCATATATGGGGTCGGCGCCCTACTCTTTGAGCCACAGGAGCCGCTTGGTTCTACTGGTTTTAATTTTGTTACATTATAAGCCTAATTAACTTCTCTAGGGAAAATCTTGGGAAGCTCAGGAAAATCTCAGGAACCTAGGCTACTTTGCCAAGAGCTCATGGAAACACACGTAGGATTATGCTTTTGGCATCACCAAATGTTTGTATTTTTTCTTTTTTCTTTTTTTGGGACAGAGCCTCAAGCTGTCACCCTGGGTAGAGTGCTGTGGCATCATAGCTCACAGCAACCTCCAATTCCTGGGCTCAAGCGAGTCTCCTGCCTACACCTCCCAAGTAGCTGGGACCACAGGTACCTGCCACAACGCCTGGCCATTTTTTGGTTGCAGTCATCATTGTTGTTTGGCGGGCCCAGGCTGGATTTGAACCCGCCAGCTCAGGTGTATATGGCTGGCACCTTAGCCCGTTGAGCCACAGGCGCCGAGCCTGTTTGTATTTTTTCAATCTACTGTGTCAATATGTAAGTCAAAAAACTCCATTGAGTTGATATCTCTCTACTGTAAGCTATAAAACTGGGAAATCCTGATCCAAAGATGGCCTTGGTACCATCCTAGGAATTTTACACCATCTTTCTGTACTTGAATTTCACAAAAATTCCTCCACATTATTTTAGGAGCTTGAGCTCAACCAATTTCAATTCTGATACCTGTCTGTGTAGATGTAAAAGGGTCGTGATGGCGAGATTAACCAGAAAACACTAACAGAGTCAAGCCAACAGTAGAAGTTCCTTAAAGTAGGCAAACACACAAGCACTTTAATAGCTTGAAGACAGCTGTCCACAGCAGAGGATACAGCAGCGTACTCAGGCAGAGTGGCTAGCTTCCCTGCCTTTCATGTTCCCCAAGGACACATGACTTTTGCTGAATTTACCTGATGAGATTAGCATTAACATCAGATCTTTTTGTTTGTTTGTTTTCTGTTTTTTACAGAGTCTCACTATGTCGCCCTTGGTAGAGTACTATGGCGTCACAGCTCACAGCAACCTCAAACTCTTTTTTTTTTTTGAGACAGAGCCTCAAGCAGTCACCCTGGGTAGAGTGCCGTGGCATCACAGCTCACAGCAACCTCCAATTCCTGGGCTCAAGCGAGTCTTCTGCCTCTGCCTCCCAAGTAGCTGGGACTACAGGCGCCCGCCACGACGCCTGGCTATTTTTTGGTTGCAGCCACCATTGTTGTTTGGCAGGTCCAGGTTGGATTCGAACCCGCCAGCTCAGGTGTATGTGGCTGGTGCCTTAGCCCATTGAGCCACAGGCACTGAGCCAGCAACCTCAAACTCTTGAGCTCGAGTGATTCTCTTGCCTCAGCCTCCCAAGTAGCCGGGACTACAGGTGCCCACCACAATGCCCGGCTATTTTTAGAGGTGGGGTATCGTGCTGGCTTAGACTGGTCTCAAACCTGTGAGCTCCAGCAATCTACCCTCCTTGGCCTCCCAGAGTGTTTGGATTACAGGTGTGAGCCACCTTGCCTGGTCTACCTAACTGAAACTCTTCTCTACCTGTTAAACAAGTGCCCATTTCTCCCTTCTCCCGGTCCCTGGCTTCGTATTCTATTTTCTGTCTCCATGAATTTGACTACTTTAGGTACCTCATATAAATGCCAATAGTATCATAGTTAAAGTGAAAAGTAATTAAAAAGATAAAATCATATAGACAAAAACATGTCTATGTTTATGTACAAATGGGATGATGCTATTACACACACATCAGAGCTATTTTGCAACTCACTTTTCTCTTTTTTTTTTTCTTTATTCTCACTTTGTCACCCTCGGTAGAGTGCTGTGACATTACAGCTCACAGCAACCTCCAGCTCTTGGGCTCAGGCAATTCTCTTGCCCCAGCCTCACGAGTAGCTGGGATCACAGGTGCTGGCCACAGCGCCTGGTTATTTTTTTGTTGCAGTTTGGCCAGGGTTGGGTTCAAACCTGCCACCCTTGATCTATGGGACTGCTGCCCTACTCACTGAGCCACAGGCACCACCTGAAATTTGTTTTGCTTTTTCTCTTTTTATGAAACGGAGTCTCACTATGTCGCCCTTGGTAGAGTGCTGTGGCGTCACAGCTCACAGCAACCTCAAACTCTTGGGCTTAAGCAATTCTCTTGCCTCAGCCTCCCACGTAGCTGGGACCACAGGTGCCCGCCACAACACCCAGCTATTTTTGTTGTTGTTGTTGCAGTTCAGCTGGGGCTGGGTTTGAACCTGCCACCTTTGGTATATGGGGCCCGCGCCTTGCTGACTGAGCCACAAACGCCACCCACTCCATCACTTTTGCCATAGTCTATTCATTAGAAACAAGTCGCTAGGTCCAGCCCACAAACAAAGAGAAGGGACAACACAGGGTGAATATCAGGAGGCAAGAATTATTGGTAGTGGCAGGCATTGTAGAAACTACCTACCATGCTCGGCACCTGTAGCACAGTGGTTACTGCACTGGCCACATGCACCAAGGCTGGGGGGTTTGAACCTGGCCTGGGCCTGCTAAACAACAATGACAACTGCAACAACAGCAACAAAATAGCCAGGCATTGTGGTGGGCTCCTGTAGTCCTAGCTACTTGGGAGGCTGAAGCAAGAGAATTATGTAAGCCCATGAGTTTGAGGTTGTTGTGAGCTGTGATGCCACCCACTTTATTGAGGGCAACATAGTGAGATTCTGTCAAAAAAAAAAAAAAAAGGCAGTGCCTGTAGCCCAGTGAGTAGGGCACCAGCCCCATATACTGAGGGTAGCGGGTTCAAATCCAGTCTCAGGCCAAACTGCAACAAAAAAATAGCCAGGTGTTATGGCGGGCACATGTAGTCCCAGCTACTTGGGAGACTGAGGCAAGAGATTTGCCTAAGCCCAGGAGTTGGACATTGCTGTGAGCTGTGTGATGCCATGGCACTCTACCAAGGGTGATAAAGTGACACTCTGTCTCTACCAAAAAAAAACCCCTGCCTACCACTAATATTTTTCTGTTATCGGTATATATCTCAATGTTCTAATTTATTTATTTATTTTTAATTCTTTTTATTCTTTTTATTATTTATTTATTTATTTTGAAACAGAGTCTCACTCTGTTGCCTTCTGTAGACTGGGGTGGTGTCACAGCTCACAGCAACCTCACATTCTTGGGCCAAGTGATTCTCTTTCCTCAGCCTCCTGAGTAGCTGGGAGTACAGGTGCTGGCCACAGCACCCAGCTATCTTTAGAGATGGGATCTAGCTCTAGTTCAGGCTGGTATTGAACCCATGACTCATGCACTCAGACTGAAAGAACCAAGCTGACTCCATTTTGTTAAAACTAACTCATTTTGTCCCATAGCCTTTCACTAATTCTACTTTGTCCCACAGCCTTAAATTTGCAGCTGCATACCAAAGGTGATAGGCAACCTGCTTCCTCCCCCACCCCTGGCTCCAGTATGTACATCCCAAGCCATAATCGCACCCACCCTTGGCCCCAGTAGTAGTAAATCCTTCCCCAGGTTAATTAGCCCAGAACAGACATTGTCCAGTTCCCTAAGCCCCTATCAGCTCTCGCCAGCAGTTTGCCCAACACCCCCTCCCTTTGTTCCTTTCTGTACCCTTAAAACTGCTTTCCCCTCTGTGGTCAAGGCTTCTCTGCTCTCCTGCTGCATCAGGAACAGGAAGCCCTAGCCTGAGCTAGCTAATAAACGACCTCTTGCTTTTGCAGCGGACTTGGTCATTGGGTGATTTATGGGGGGGACCCAGCGACTTGGGCACAACATTTGGGGGCTCGTCCGGGATCCCCCAAATCACCAAGAACCTACTCCAGAGGTGAGTGTGTGTGTGCCGGCATTGTCTATTTGTCTTGTCCTGTCCTGTGTTGGTTTTGTCTGTTAAGTCTGTAGTCGGGAAGCAGAACCCCCGACAGTCAGGACATGGAACCCCCGACAGAGTAGGAGAGGAAATGCCCTGTGGATGGGGGACTAGAACGTGGAACCCCCAATCCCTGGTCAAGAAGGCCAGGCATTTCCTCTGGTGGAGAGACAAGGCCGGTTGTGACTGCCAAATGGAGCTACACCGTTGTCTCAATTTCAGTTTTGCCTGGAAACTGCAAGGGCAGGCTCTTGCTCTCTGGAGGTGTCTTGTGCGCTATTTGTTTTGTGTGTGTCTTTTTATATTTGGAGGGAGACGTGGGACAGACACAGATGACACCCCTTTCCTTAAGTTTGGCTAAATTCCAGGATTTCAAAGACAAAGCCTGAGAGTATGGTTTCAACGTGTCTAGAAATAAACTTGTAACTCTTTGCAGGAATGAATGGCTGGCATTATGCACCGGATGGCCACCAGCAGGCACTTTCCATCTCCCCACTATCTTTCAGGTCAAAGATATAGTCTGCAGATCTGCGACCAGGCACCTGGATCAGATTCCAAATATAACTGCTTGGCAGGACCTCGTAGAGGACCCGCCATCATTGTTAAAACCTTTTCTTCCCCACCAGACAAAGAAGTGGCCAAGCTCCTAGCCTTGAAGGAGAAAAAGGAGAAGTCTCCTGAACCGGCTGCCCCTTCCAAGGAGGAACCGATCCAGCAGTGCTTTTTCCCCCTCCTTATCAACCCTCACCTTGGGGCACACCTGTCCCTCCGAGTCTGCCAGACAATGAGGCCACTTCAGCTCGGGGGGCACCTGTCCCTCCAAGTCCTCCAGGCAATGAGGCCACTCCAGCCCCAGGTCCAGGGAGTAGCCTCTGGAGCCCACCCCACACCCACCATAGAGCCCTGCGTGATCCGGCAGCAGACTCCACTGTGCTGCCCCTTCGGGCAGTGGGTCCTCCTGCAGTGGGACCCCCTGATGGAGCAACCACCCTGAACCAAGAATATCACTATTGGCCCTTTGCCACAAGTAATCTTTATAACTGGAAGATGCAGAATCCTAAATTCTCTGAAAAACCTACTGCCTTGATTGATCTCTTAGACTTGATTCTTTTTACTCATTAGCCCACTTGGGATGATTGTCAGCAGCCCCTATAGGTCCTTTTCACCACTGAGGAGTGGAACCACATCATGGCTGAGGCTATGAAGGCTGTTGATGGTCTGGATGGGAATCCCACCACCAATTAGGCTCTCATAGATGCAGCCTTCCCCCTCACACGCCCTGAGTGGAATTTTAATACGGGAGCAGGTCAAATGAGACTCCAAGCCTACTGCCAGACTCTAATGAGGGGTCTCCATAAAAGAAGCTAGAAAGCAGACTAATTTGGCCAAGGTAGGTAATGTGCAGCAGGAAAAGACAGAACCCCTTTCAGCTTTCTTAGAAAGGATAATGGAGGCATTCCACATGCACACTCCCCTAGATCCTGAAGCTATAGAGAATACAGCAGCAGTTGTCATGTTCTTTGTTAATCAGTCAGCTCCAGACATTAAACATAAGTTGCAGAGAATAGATAGACTGGGCGAGAAGTCTTTATAGGACCTCCTAGAAGTTGCTGGAAAAATCTACAACAACGGGAGACCCCTGAGGAAAAGCAAACAAAGGTGGCTAAGAGGCAGACCCAGGAATTGGCCAGGATCCTCCTAGCCTCCATGGCCGCAACTTCGCAGATGAAAAAGAAAGGCGACTGCGCTGACTAGTGGCAGGAGGTAAGGAGAGCTCCCCAGGTGGGGAAAGGCACCGCCTCCAGAAGGACTAGTGTGCCTATTGCAAGGAACATAGACCCTGGGCCCCCCAAAACAGACTCCCAGACCTTCATGCCCACCCCTCAGTACCAGTCTTGGAGCTAAGCGGGCTCAAAGGATAGGGGGTCAGGCTCGTCACCCCTCCCTGAGCCCCAAGTAACTCTCAGAGTGGAAGGGACCCCAGTAAATTTCCTAGTAGATACCAGGGCCCAGCATTTGGTCTTGACCCAGGACCACCCTATAGATACCCGGAAGTCATGGGTCCGGGGGTGCCACAGGCATCAAACAATATTCATGGACTACCCAAAGAACTGTGGACTTAGGCATGGGCCGGGTATCCCACGCATTCATGGTTATCCCAGACTGCCCCTACCCTCTTCTCAGGCGAGACCTCCTGACCAAGGTAGGTGCTCATACCATTTTTAAAGATGAAGGACCCTTTGTCACAGACCAGTATAGGAGCCCCATACAACTACTCACCCTTCAACTTGAAGATGAGTACAGGCTACACCAGCAGCAGCCTAAGAGCCTCCAGCCAACAGATGTCACTGTGTGGCTAAGGACATACCTGCTTACTTGGGCCGAGACAGGGGGAGCAGGACTAGCTGCCCACTGACCACTAATCATCATAGTGCTCAAGCCAATGGCTGAACCCATACAGGTGCAGCAGTATCCCATCCCAAGAGGCCTGGCAGGGCATCATGCCTCACATTCGGAGACTTTTTAAGAGCGGGATACTAGTACCCTGTCAGTCCACATGGTCTCTCCCCTATTGCCTGTAAAGAAGTCATTAACTAATGACTATAGACCAGTACAGGATTTGAGAGAAGTCAACAAGCGAGTACTAAACATTCACCCCACCATCTCAAACCTGTATACACTGTTGAGTGCCCTCACCCCAGATCGGGTATGGTACACTGTCCTCGATTTAAAAGATGCCTTTTTCAGGCTCGGCGCCTGTGGCTTAAGCAGCTAGGGCGCCAGCCACGTACACCTGAGCTGGCGGGTTTGAATCCAGCCTGGGCCCACCAAACAACAATGACGGCTGCAACCAAAAAATGTCCGGGCGTTGTTCCGGGTGCCTGTAGTCCCAGTGACTTGGGAGGCAGAGGCAAGAGAATTGCTTGAGCCCAGGAGTTGGAGGTTGCTGTGAGCTATGATGCCACAGCACTCAGGGTGATAGCTTGAAGCTCTGTCTCAAAAAATAAATAAATAAATAAATAAAAGATGCCTTTTTCAGCCCCCCATTCGCCCCCCAGAGCCAGGCAATGTTTGCCTTTGAGTGGAAGGATGACGAGCGAGGGATCCATGATCAGCTGACCTGGACCTGGCTGCCACAAGGGTTCAAGAACTCCCCCATCATCTTTGATGAAGCCTTACATGAAGACCCGAGTGAGTACTGGCAGCAACACCCTCACCTGACTCTTTTGCAGTATGTAGAAGACATTCTGACTGCAGCCGAGACAAAAGCAGAGTGCTATCAAGGCACCCTGGATCTGCTGACTACACTAGGAGCTTTGGGGTACTGAGCCTCTGCCAAGAAAGCTCAGATTTGTCAACAAACTGTGAGTTATCTAGGTTACATCCTTAAGGATGGGCAGCGGTGGCTGTCACAGGCAAGAAAAGAGACAGTCCTGAAAATCCCTCCCCGGATCACACAGCGGGGAGTGCGGGGTGGGCTGGGTTCTGCCACCTTTGGATTCGGGGGTTTGCAGAGATAGCAAAACCCCTTTATGAGGCCACCAGGACAGCTTGCCTTTTCAATGGACCACAGAACAAGAGGAAGCTTTCTGGGCCCTGAAACGAGCCTTGCTCTCTGCCCTGGCCCTGGGACTCACAGATATTACCAAGCCCTTTCATCTGTACATAGATGAACACAAAGGCATAGCAAAAGGGGTGCTTACTCAGTCGCTTGGTCCCTGGACCCGCAGGTCGCTTACTTGTCAAAGAAACTAGACCCTGTAGTCTGGCCCCCATGCTTATGCATCATTGCAGCTACTGCATTAAGGATGCAGATAAATTGACTTTAGGGCAGGAGCTGTTGATCACAACCCCTCACACTATTGAGGGAGTCCTCAAACAGCCACCGGATAGGTGGGTTAGCAATGCCCGGCTCGCCCACTACCAGGGCCTTTTACTAAATCCTCCACAAATCCAATTTCTGACAAAGACCTCTCTCAATCCAGCGATCCTACTGCCAGACCCGGACCTACATGCCCCCCTGCATGACTGTCGACATCCTAACCCAAGTCCACAGCATACTCCAGGACCTCATGGATCAGCCTCTCCCTGATGCAGAAGCCACTTGGTACACAGATGGGAGCAGCTTCATACAAGATGGATGCAGGTACGCAGGGGCGGCAGTGGTGTCTGAGACTGAGACTGCTTGGGCAGAGCCCCTCCCAGCTGGAACATCAGCTCAAAAGGCTGAGGTTATAGCCCTAACACAAGCTATGACCTTGGGAAAAGGCCTGAGATTTAACATCTATACTGATAGCCGATATGCCTTTGCCACTGCCCACATACATGGGGCAATCTATCAGGAGAGAGGGCTTCTCATGGCAGAAGGAAAGACTATTAAGAATAAAGAAGAGGGCGCGGCGCCTGTGGCTCAATGGGCTAGGGCGCCAGCCACGTACACCTGAACTGGTTGGTTCGAATCCAGCCCGGGCCTGCCAAACAATGGTGGCTGCAACCAAAAAATGGCCGGGCGTTGTGGCGGGTGCCCGTCGTCCCAGCTACTTGGGAGGCAGAGGCAGGAGACTCGCTTGAGCCCAGGAATTGGAGGTTGCTGTGAGCTGTGATGCCATAGCACTCTATCCAGGGTGACAGCTTGAGGCTCTGTCTCAAAAAAAAAAAAAATGTAAAGAATAAAGAAGAAATACTTAACCTCCTAAAAGCCTTATGGCTTCCCCAGAAGCTAGCCATCATCCACTGCCCAGGCCATCAGCAGGGCGATTCCCCTGTAGCCAAAGGCAACCGGTGGGCCGACAAGGTCGCCAAGACTATATCTATTTCAGTCACCCAGGAAGTTCCTACTACCACATTGCCAGATCCTGGACCCCCAACACTCCCTCTATCTCTGGAGTATGCTCTGGAGGACTTACAATGGATAAAGCAGATCCCACAGGCACACTCCCCTGAGAAGTATAATGGATGGTATGTCACCTGTGATAATAAAGTGCTTGTGCCAGCAAAACTAGGACAGGAAATCCTCCATAGAATCCACTCCTCCACCCACCTGGGGTCATGCAAGACTTGCTGTGCCATGCCAAAATCAATATACAAAACCAGAATACCAAAATTGATGAAGTCATAGCATCATGCAAAGTATGTATTATGACTAACAGTGTATCTGTTAGCCCCCACAATCCAGGGTCCAGAGAGCATGGAACCGAGCCAGGTGTGTACTGGGAAGTGGACCTTATCGAAGTTAAGCCAGGTAAATATGGATGTAAATATCTCCTTGTTTTTGTAGACACTTTCTCAGGATGGGTAGAAGCATTTCCTACCCAAAACGAGACTGCACAGGTAGTATTAAAAAAGATATTAGAGGATATAATGCCTAGGTTTGGAATTCCTAATCAGATAAGGTCAGACAATGGCCCAGCCTTTGCTTCTCAGATAGTGCAGAGTTTAGCAGGAGCCTTGGGGACTAATTGGAAATTGCATTGTGCTTATCGGCCCCAAAGTTCAGGGCGGATGAACTGCACTCTAAAAGAGACCCTGACCAAATTAATCATGGAGACTGGCAGTGACTGGGTGTCTCTCTTCCCCTTTGCCCTGTACCAGATGCGAAACTCACCCTACTTGATAGGGAAAACTCCCTATGAAATTCACTATAGGGGACAACCCCCTATAATCCCTAAGTTGCATTGCAAGGCCCTCACCTCAGAGGACCTGGATCTTAAAACTTGGAAAGACAATGCAGTAACTTTGCATTTTTACCAAAAGGCACAGCGAGCTGACTGGGAAAAACTCATAGTGCTCTACAGCTCAGGACTGGTAACTGAACTACACGCCTTCTGACCTGGAGACTGGGTGTATGTGAAGTGTCACCGGCAAGAGGTGCTGGAACCCCAGTGGAAAGGCCCGTACACTGTAGTCCTCGTCACTCCCACCGCACTCAAGGTTGATGGTATCACCTCCTGGATACATCACACGCACGCTTGCCTAGCCAACCCGTTCGCCACCAAAGAGGACTACACTCCCCAGTGGAGTCTGCCGGGACACTGACAATCCACTGAAACTCAAGCTGCAGAAATGCCAGGACCCCTAAGGTCACCATATGTGTATCATAGACTTGCCTTATTGTCTATTTCCCTCACTGCCAACCCCCGTTGTCCCATCCAAGTAACATGGCTGGTTACTCATGTTGGCACAGGAACCATAGTCAACCAAACCTCTGGAATTCACCCTAGAGGAACTTGGTTCCCAGAGCTCATGGTAGACCTCCACGATCTACTAGGCACCACCAAACTTTGGTGTCGTCCTAGAATGACCAAGTGGATTTATGTCTGCCCTGGGCACCTTCCTGATAAGTGTGGAGGAGCATATTACTATTTCTGTAAGTCATGGGACTGTGTCTCCAAATATGGTGGGATTCCCCTAGAAAAGGAGACTGAACTGAAGTAAAGCGAAAACATAAATGTCCTCCCATGAAGTCAGGGACCTATAACCCAGAAGAAAACCCCAAATGTGATAAGCTTCGCATTAACTTCACTGAAAGAGGAAAACAATTAGTGGGGTGGAAACGTGGCAAATTGTGGGACATACAATTGTATGACAATGCTTATACAGATCCAGGTGCTGTTTTCAAACTCAGAGTCATATACATCCCAGTTAATGACAGGCCCGCTGCAGTAGGCCCCAACATGGTGCTTAGGTCCCCCCTTGTACTCACCACTAAGTCCATGGCTTCCCTGGCTCTCCAGGCCAAGCACTCAGCACTCAAAGTTTAATTCTAAACCACACATTTGCACCTACCTTGGACCCTGATCTACTTTGGAAACTGGTTACTGCTACATACCAGGTTTTAAATACTTCTAGACCAGATCTTACTAAGTCTTGTTGGTTATGTGTAGAAGCCAGACCCCCCTATTATGAGGGAATTGCCCTAATAAGTAAACCTAGAGTCAGCTCCCAAGCTAGTGACTGCCTCTGGCAGCAGTCCAGGCCGTCCAATATAGGACAAGGAACCTGTATAGGCCAAATACTCCCCGATATCAGCATCTATGTAATCAGACTTTCTTCTGGGATGGAACTGGGTATGTAATTCCTGCCAACAATTCCTGGTGGGCTTGCTCTACAGGGGTCACCCCATGTTTACATGGGACAGTTCTGAACCTAACCCAAGATTTTTGTATATTAGTACAGCTCATCCCCAAGCTGCTCTATCACTCAGAAGAAGACCTGTACCGACCATATGAACTGGTTGTGAGTACAATCAATAGAATTAAAAGAGAACCAGTCACTACAATAACTCTAGCCATGCTCATAGGACTTGGCATAGGAGGGGCAAGTACAGGAAGCTCCTCCCTAGTTCTCCAGGATAAGAACTATGGTGCCCTGCGTGCTGCAATAGACTTAGACATAGAGAGAATTGAAAATTCCATCTCCCATCTTCAAGAATCCCTAATTTCTCTCTCTGAAGTAGTGCTCCAAAACAGGCAAGGGCTAGACCTACTGTTCCTTCAGCAAGGGGGGTTGTGTGCGGCCTTAAAAGAAGAATGCTGTTTTTACGCTGATCACTCAGGATTAGTTAAGCAGTCAATGGAATTAGTAAGGGAAGGTCTGCATAAAAGGAAACTCGAATGAGAACAATCCCAGAACTGGTGTGAATCTGTGTTTAGCAAATCCCCCTGGCTCACCACCTTAATTTCAACTATATCAGGCCCACTTGTAATCCTATTACTGTTATTAACTCTTGGTCCCTATATAATTAACAAGTTACTGGCCCTCATCTGAGCCAGGATCAATGCTGTCCAAATAATGGTTTTACGGGCACAGTATACTCCCCTCAGCTCTGAATTCACTGGCGATAGCATAGAGCTGGGGCTCTAAGACCTGCTGAAGACCCATGATTGGATCTTCTATGCACTAGAAAAGAGGGGAGTGAAAGAACCAAGCTGACTCCATTTTGTTAAAACTAACTCATTTTGTCCCACAGCCTTTCACTAATTCTACTTTGTCCCACAGCCTTCAATTTGCAGCTCATACCAAAGGTGATAGGCAACCTGCTTCCTCCCCCACCCCTGGCTCCAGTATGTCCTCCTGAGCGATAACGGCACCCACCCTCGGTCCCAGTAGTAGTAAATCCTTCCTCAGGCTAATTAGCCCAGAACAGACATTGTCCAGTTCCCTAAGCCCCTATCAGCTCTCCCCAGCAGTTCGCTCAACACCCACTCCTTTCTGTACCCTTAAAACTGCTTTCCCCGCTGTGGTCGAGGCTTCCCTGCTCTCCTGCTGCATCAGAAACAGGAAACCCTAGCCCGAGCTAATAAACTACCTCTTGCTTTTGCATTGGACTTGGTCATTGGGTAATTTATGGGGGTGACCCCGTGACTTGGGCACAAGACAATCCACCCACCTTGGCCTCCCAAAGTGCTAGGATTACAGGCTTGAACCACTGTACCTGGCCTCTATTTATTTTTGAGGCAGTCTTTCTCTGTGCCCTGTGTAGAGTGCTGTGGTGTCCTAACTTACAGCAACCTCAAACTCTTGGACTCAACGATCCTCCTGCCTCAGTAGTTGGGACTACAGGCACCCACCACAATTCCCAGCTAGTTTTTTCTATTTTAGATAGAGACAGGGTCTTGCTCTTGGTCAGGGTGGTCTTCAGCTCTTGAGTTCAGACATTCCACTTGCCTCAGCATCCCAGAATGCTAGGATTAGAGGCACAAGCCACTATGCCTGCCCTGTATCTAAACTTTATTATTTTATTTGCTAATAGTTATTGTGTCATTTTAAACAATTTTTTTATTGTTTATTTTTTATTGTTGTTGTTAACCGTCACCAGGGGAAAGCGTGAACACAGTCCCCCAAATTATGCAGTTGAGTTTCCCACATTTGGGGAAATCACAGGCGTCAGCACATCCATAGAGCAATGGATGAGCCTTGCCCTGAGAAAACCACCTTTGTGCTCATGGTATCTCCCTGTCAGGTAAGTAATTTTTTTTTATTTTTTAGTTATTGTATCGTTTTAAGATAAATGCCTACAACTTAAAGAATACACATAAGGGTAGTACCTGTGGCTCAGTGAGTAGGGTGCCGGCCCCTTATATTGAGGGTGGCGGGTTCAAACCCGGCCCCAGCTGAACTGCAAAATAAACAAATAGTCAGGCATGGGTGGCACCTGTGGCTCAAAGGGGTTCAAACCCAGGAGTAGGGTGCCAGCCCGAAACCCAGTTTTTTTTCAAAAACTGCAAAAAAAAAAAAAAAATAGCCGGGTATTGTGGCGGGCACCTGTAGCCCCAGCTACTCGGGAGGCTGAGGCAAGAGAATTGCCTAAGTCCAAGAGTTGGAGGTTGCTGTATGCTGTGACACCATGGCAGTCTACCAAGAGTGACAACTTGAGACTCTGTCTCCAAAAAAAAAAAAGAAAAAAAAAACAACAGTATATTACAAATGTCTTACCACAAAAAATAAGTGAGGTGATAGTTATGTTAATCAGCTTAAGCATTCTACATTGTGTATCAAATAATCACATTGTACCCTATAAATGTACACAGTTATGATTTAATAAAAATTAGACTTAAAAAAATACACATGAAGAAAAATGTGACTGAGCTCTATAGAGAAGATTGCAGAGTGACTAACACCCTTCACCTCTTCCTTGAAGGATAAACATAAATTCATTAAGCAGCAAAGTGGAGAAGGAATTCCAAGGAGAAGAGAAATCATATGAAAAGGAACAAAATAGGCTTGGTGCCCATAGCACAATGGTTATGACGTCAGCCACATACACTGAGGCTGGCGGGTTCCACCAACAACAATGACAAGTGCAACAAAAAAAATAGCCAGGTGTTGTGGCAGGTGCCTGTAGTCCCAGCTACTCGGGAGGCTGAGCAAAAGAATTGCTTAAGCCTAGGAGTTTGAGTTTTCTATGAGCTGTGACGCTATGGCACTCTACCACGGGTGACATAGTGAGACTTTGTCTCAAAAAAAAGAAAAGAAAAGGAACAAAATGATGAAAGGGTATATCATGGTGGGTTTGGGGAAATATGAACTTTTTTTTTTAATTTTTTTTTTCTTTTTTTTTTGAGACAGCCTCAAGCTGTCACCCTGGATAGAGTGCTGTGGCATCACAGCTCACAGCAACCTCCAATTCCTGGGCTCAAACGAGTCTCCTGCCTCTGCCTCCCAAGTAGCTAGGACTACAGGCGCCCACCACAACTCCCGGCCATTTTTTGGTTGCAGCCGTCATTGTTGTTTGGCGGGCCCGGGCTGTATTCGAACCCACCAGCTCAGGTGTACGTGGCTAGCGCCTTAGCCCGTTGAGCCACAGGCGCCGAGCCGGAAATATGAACATTTAAATACGGCTTGAGAATGAGGTTTGGGTAATGATGAATTGGCAGAAGAGATTTAAAAGATAAGTTGCCCTAGATTTAGAAATAATAGCAGCATTTAATATGTGCCAAGCACTGTTCTATGTGTATTAATTCATGTAATCCTGACAACATCCTATCAGATAGGGTGGAATTATTGTGCTCATTTTTCACATGGGAAACAGAACAGAAAACTAAATAAGTTTGTCTGAGGTCACATAGCTATTAAGTGAAAACCAAAATTTATCCCCTGGCAGTTTGACTTAACCACTAGGTTCGCTATCTGCCTTTTTCTGAAAAGCTTTGTATGCCATGGTAAGAAGTTTAGATTTCAGTTGTAGGTAACAAAGAACCAAGGAAGATTTTTATTTTATTTTATTATTATTATTTTTTTGAGACAGTCTCACTCTGTCATCCTGGGTAGAGTGCTACGGCGTCACAACTCAGAGCAACCTCAAACTCTTGTTTTCAAGAGACCCTCTTGCAGGACAGGCATGGTGGCTTGTGCCTGTAATCCTATCACTCTGGGAGGCAAAGTGGGTGGATTGCCTGAGTTCACGGGTTTGAGACCAGTCTGAGCCAGAGTGAGATCTTGTCTCTAAAAATAGCCAGGCATTGTGGAAGGCACTTATAGTCCTAGGTACTTGGGAGACTGAGGCAAGAGAATTGTTTAAGCCCAAGAATATGACATTGCTGTAAGCTGTGAAGCCATGGCACTCTATTGAGGGCTACAAAGTGAGACTCTGCCTCCAAAAAAAAGAAAAGAGAGAGAGATCCTCTTGCCTCAGCCTCTCAAGTAGCGGGGACTACAGGTACCTGACTATTTTTAGAAATGGGATCTCACTCTTGCTAGGGCTCATCTTGACCTCCTGAAGCTCAACCCACCTTGGCTTCCCAGAGTGCTAGAATTACCAAAGTGAGCCACCGTGCCTGCCCAATGAAAATTTTTAAATAAAAGAGTGGCTTTATTAGATTAATTTTGGGGGAAGATTACTTTGGTTGGATGAACTAGTAAGGAAAGAACAGTTACAAGAATAGGGATGAGGCCATTCCTATTATTCAGAGGTGATGAGGACTTTAATTCATGATGGGTGCCATTGAACACAGAGACCTATATTAGTGTGACATTTCCAGAGTAAATGAACATAATTGGGTGAGCGGTTAGATATAAGGATTACAGAGGAGTCAATGGTAACAAGTTGGATGTGAGAACCTTGCAGGACACCTAAGTGGAGGTGGCAGTTGTAATACGGCTGTGCAGAGATTTGGCTAAAGATACGGATTAGTGAGTCATCTGTTTTATTGGTAGCAACTGCACCCTATGGGAATGGATTGCCCAGGTAAGCTGACCCAAGACAGAGCCTTGGGGAACACCAGCATTCAAGTAATGGGCAGAAGAAGAGAAATAGCCAATAAAAATATAGAGAAAGACCAGTGAAACAGGTAGGAAGAGAGTTAAAATACAGAATAGAAAGCAATAACTACCATAAAAAAGGTACAAACAAAGTAACGTGGGAGGTCAGAGGAAGATTGCCCCTAAATATTTCTGAGTCTCTGTTAACTCATCTGTGAATTTCGATTGGATTACGTGGTCTCTGAAGTCCCTTTTCTTTCTAAATCTTTGAATCTGTTTAGTGTCCATCATGTGCCCATTAATATGGTGGATGACACGGGGAGATACAAGGTACAACCTCTGTTCTAGAAGAGCTTCCACTTTCCTGGGGAACCTGCTCTGTACACACATGCTAAACACACAAACCCAAAAGAGATGAAGATCATTTATAATGAAGGGGTGAATTTTGTGGCATAGCCTGTGGGCTGCAAATCCAGAGAAGGAAGAGAGTACAGTGATATGTGTATAGAAACTTCATGGAGGTGTGGCGCTTGTGGATCAGTGAGTAGGGCACCGGCCCCATATGCCAAGGGTGGTGGGTTCAAACCCAGCCCCAGCCAAACTGCAACAACAACAAAAAATAGCCAGGTGTTGTGGTGGGTGCCTGTAGTCCCAGCTACTTGGAGGCTAAGGCAAGAGAATCGCCTAAGCCCAAGAGCTGGAGGTTGCTGTGAGCTGTGACTCCACGGCACTCTACCGAGGGCGATAAAGTGAGACTCTGTCTCTAAAAAAAAAAAAAAAAAAAAGAAAAAGAAACTTCATGGAGGAAAAGAATATATATGGACTGGATGTGGACAGAGAATAACAACGTGGGTAGAAATAATAGTGCCAGTTCACTTACCTGACTGAACTTGAAGATCTCAGTTCAAATTCCTGGCTTTAAGCTATCCTCCTGCCTCAACCCTCCAAGTAACTGGGATCACAGGTGTGCGCCACCACACCTGGCTAATTTTTCTATTTATTTATTTAATTTAATATTTATTTATTTATTTTCGAGACAGAGCCTCAAGCTGTCACCCTGGGTAGAGTTCCGTGGCATCACAGCTCACAGCAACCTCCAATTCCTGGGCTCAAGCGAGTCTCTTGCCTCTGCCTCCCAAGTAGCTGGGACTACAGGCGCCTACCACAACGCCTGGCCATTTTTTTGGTTGCAGCCGTCATTGTTGTTTGGTGGGCTTGGGCTGGATTCGAACCCGCCAGCTCAGGTGTATGTGGCTGGTGCCTTAGTCTGTTGAGCCACAGGCGCTGAGCCATATATTTTTTATTTTTATTTTTATTTTTTAGAGACAGAGCCGCAGCTGTTACCCTGGATAGAGTGCTGTGGCATCACAGCTCACAGCAACCTCCAATTCCTGGGCTCAAGCGAGTCTCTTGCCTCTGCCTCCCAAGTAGCTGGGACCACAGGCGCCCGCCACAACACCCGGCCAATTTTTGGTTGCAGCCGT
>CAUYON010021365.1:0-27407 GCA_963573935.1 Arctocebus calabarensis
CAGGGTGACAGCTTGAGGCTCTGTCTCAAAAAAAAAAAAAAAAAAAAAAGATAAAACACCTTCACTTTAAACTTAGGACTAAATGTGTAACCCCCATTCCCTTTGCATAATTAAATTTCATTTTAATTTCCATGGCCAAAATTCCATTATTGTACTTTGTCAATTCATTGTTAAATTCATACCCCTTGCCCCCCCCCCCCCCGGCGGAAGGGACTGTGCTCATTCGTTTCTTGGCCAAGGAACCCATACACCTCTATATACCCCGAGACTAAAAGCCTAAAGGAGGAGACAGGGAAAGACAGGGAGAGAAACGGAGAGACCTTTTCTCTCCCCACTTGAGTTCTCTCTCTCTACCAGAAGATTTAGTGTTTTCTGTAGTCTTTTCTGTAAATTCTGTCTTACCACTGGGAAAACAAAAGGGAAAGAAGGAAGATTATTTACTGTCTAAAACAGGAGCAGATAAAGGCCTGACAGGCTGGCTTACACAGCTTCACGAGTGTGTGCTCACACTTAAAACAAGGGAGGTTAAGGGAGGGTCCCCGCTGGATAGATTCCTCCTCTATTCTGGGGGCTCTGGGGGAGAATGGTGGGGAGGATGCTGGTTCTAAAGCAGAGATGGTTCCTAAGCAAGAGACTGCATCTATGCCTTTAAATGTCCATGTCAGAATTCCTAAAGGCCCAGCAGGGTGGATTATACCTTCACAACCCACCCCCTCTCCCCCCGCAAAGTTAGGGCTCCCAGTAAATGCCTCTATATTGCCTGCTGGCCGTGTACCTGTGTGAGTGGAAGGGGACTGGGGGAGGCACCTGCTAGGTAAGTACTGCTGCCAGCAGGCCGGACCAGCACCATGGCTGCATCTAATGTCCCTTTCAAAGGTGAAACAGTCTGGGTAAAAATAAATAGCAAAGGGAGAAAAGGAGAAATAACAGCCAAGGGAAGAGAAATGAGTAAGTGGTTGTGCACCTAGGGAACCCTGACAAGATCAGGGGAAGCCTGCATGCCTACCTAAGGGGCCTCCCTGGGGGACAGACTGCGACAGGACAGACCAAGCTAATCACTAAGACTTGAACGGGATTCTAAGAAGTGGCCGCATCTTTTGTGTTGTATGTCCTTCTGGGGCAGGGGATTCGGTTCCAAAGACTGGTGGAGGACTGGGATATTATAAAATACCTATTTGGTTTTTAACCCATTTCCTAGTACACAGCTCCTACAATCCTTAGAAACTCCTTGGCAATGTCTTTTTTTGTATGCTAATAATTGACCAATGCTGGCAGTTCCAAGGCAGCCCCACGATGGGGCTGGTCACCAGAAAAGACCAAGGAAGAATCAGGGGAGTGCTGGGAGAGGATCTTAGGTGTGCCACGAAAAAAAATTTTAAAGACCGTTACTTTACAACTTTTGTGTTAACCTGGATGGAGTTGAAGCGCATTCTTCTTAGTAAAGTATCACAAGAATGGAGAAGCAAGTATCCAATGTACTCAATACTAATACGAAGCTGGTAGATGATCTAATACACGTAAGAGAAAAACTCAATACCATTCAAGTTGGGAGGAGTAGGGAGGAGAGAGAAAGGAGGGGAAATGTTCCCACCTAATGGGCACAATGTAAGGGTATATGGCACCCCTCCTGGGTGTGGGACTCTGCCTAACAAATGCAAACATTGTAACCCGAACTTTAAAATAAAATTATTTTTGAAAGAAGTTCAAACCCAGTAAGCATATCCTTTTACTTTTTTTTTTCTAATCAACATAATTTGTGCCACAGAAGTTTAACTATAGGTTTAAGTATGCTGTGGGATGAAAAAAAAGGTTGAACAACACTGGATTAGAAAGTTGGGACTTTCAGCCCCATCCCTCAGACATTCAGGGTGGCGAAGAGGCTGAGGGTTGAATTGATCGCCTATAGCCCATGGTTTTTTCATTCCTATGCAATGAAGGCTCAACAAACACCTGAAAAGATTTGGCTGGGAGGCCTCCAGACACCTAGGGCTCCTACAGGGCGGTGCCCCAGGGAGGGCACAGAAGCTCCATGCCTCTACCCCAAACCTTGCCCTGCGCTTTTCTTCTTCTGTAGCCTTTGTAATATCCTTTATAATAAACCAGTAAATGTGTCTCTCTGAGTTCTGTGAGCTGCTCTAGCAAATTAATCAAAGCCAAAGTGGAAATGGTGGGATCCCCAACTTGAAGCCAGGGGGTGAGAAGTTCTGGTGGCCTGGTCTAGTGACTGTTCGGGAGAGCAGGCTGTCTGAAGGGACTGAGTCCCCACCCTGCAGGAGCTGACACCATCTTTAGGCAGATAGTCAGAAATGAATTGGAGGACACCCAGCCTACACCCATTGCAGAACTGATTGCTTGCTTGTGTGTAAGGAGAAACCCAAACACATTTGGTCGCAGAAGTTCGATTTTGATTGTTATTGTGGTGTGAAAGCAAAAGAAGAAATGGTTTGAGTTTTTTCCTTCAGAAATGGTCACTGATTAGGAACACGGGCTTTGGAATGAGAGAGGTCTGGGTAAAGACCCAGATTGATTACAAACAGCTATACGTATGAGCAGGTTCTTAAACTTACCATATCACAAGCTGCTTCTTCTATAAAATACATAAATTAAAATCCTTTCTACCTCTAGGATTGTTTTAAGGATTAAGTGTGGCAATGCATATAAAGTATACAGAAGCTGGCCCACAAAAATGATAAATAAAGGCTTATGATATTTATATTAATGATATTTGCTTGTCCAGGAGTTTTTCTTCATATTGAACTTAAGCTTTAACAAGTTTACTTCTTCTTCAGTATTTAATGTTTGACTCTGTCCTTCCTCCATTTGTAGTTCTATTTTTTCCTCAGAAACACAATCTCTTTTTCTCTCTTTCTCTTCTTCATTCCCTCTCTTCCTCTCTCTCTGACACCCTGTTCTAAATCTTGCTCCAAATAGTCTTTTTCACATGGCATTTTAAATCTTATACCAACACTGTCCATTCAAGTAGAAAAACAGAATCTTCTGTTCCTAGATATAATACACTAAATGTTTCATCCCTCTGCCCCAGAAACATGTATTCCTTCTTAAAATTTATTTTATTCCTAATCCAAATCAAAATAATAGTCAAAGTATTAAACTATAGTTATAAAAGACATAACGTTTAGGGGAAACTGGGTGAAGAGTATATGGAAGCTTTTTCTTTTCTTTTGCAATTTCCTATAAATCTGTTACATATTTTTAAAAAAATTAATCAAAGACAATATTTATTTTAGTAAGTGTCTTTTATTTCTTCTTTGTATTTGTCTCCTGTGTTTGACTTCTTATAATGAACTTATTATTGCTGTTGAAACAAATTATTATCATAAAAATAAATACATTCACATAGATTACATTTCTTAAATATTAAAAAGCTATTCAAAGCACTAGAAAAATACAGGAAATATTGGGCAGCGCCTGTGGCTCAACAGAGTAGGGCGCCAGCCCCATATGCTGGAGGTGATGGGTTCAAACCCAGCCCCAGCCAAAAACCGAAAAAAAAAAAAAATACAGAGCATATTTTTCATGGGGAAAAAGGAGCAGAGTTAGTATGATCATCTAAAGAAAGTTTGTTTTAATAAAAGAAGCCATAAAGGAAAAGACTAACAAATCTCATTGCCTAAAGAATTTTAAACTCCAATAGGATGAAAATTAAAACATATGTGAATAGACTAGAAGAATATATTTGCTACATCTATCTATAACAAAAACCCTAATATCCTTAATATAAAGAGTTTCTATAAATCAACAGAAAAATATTTTAAATGATAGCAGAAAACAGGCAAAAGATACAAAGAAGCAATTCACCAAAGAAGAAATACTAATAACAAATACCGACTCAGCCCTTCTTAATTTAAAAAAATGCAAATTACATAAAAAATAAAAAATAATGTATCATTTTTCACTTGACATACTAATGAAAGCTTAAAAGGTTGAGAATGCATGATGTTGATTGTGATCTGAGGAAAGAAACAATCTTATCCATTACTGAAGAGAAAGTAAATGATACATTTGAGGACGGCATTTTCACAGTATCTCTCAGAATTAAAAATTGTTTAATTGCATTCCTAGATATTTTGTGGAAACTCTTTACTTATGAACCAAAGCAAGTAATGGTGCATTGTGATACAGTGACACACACACACTATTCACTGGGACGGGACTGCCTTAGATGTCAAGTGCCTGAGCCCAGAACATCTGGATATTTCACTCCTAATTGCTAGGTCTAAAGATAGCATTCGATTCCTGTTTCCTCAGAGACTGACTGATCCTTTACAATGAATGAACAGTCCTTGGAGAAACAGCTGACGCTCACTGATGGGCTTCATTAACCAGAGACTGTGCCCTGAGAAGGGCCCACTGCAACTTCTAAGACTGTAATTGCTTGTCCAAAGAATTCCAAGATTTCTGGAATTGATAGTTGAATGAGAATTTTCCATTTGCTCTCCCAAATCTGATTTAATATAATAGATTACAACCACACTTTCTTGTACATTCTGATAATATTGCTATTTTGATGAATATATATATATATATACATATATACATATACACACACAGTAGGTTGGCCATGTGTTTTTATTCTTGATATTAATTCAGTTTGCAATTGCCAATCAATAAATTGGGATGGAAGCCACTAAGCTGGAAAGTAATAGTAATGGATAAGCAGAGTACTGTTCTGTTCTTGAGCAGAACAATTGCTCCTCATGTTATTTCTATCATTTCTAAAGGCAAGAAACAGAATCCCAGAGGAAACATAAAATTTTGTTTGGGTTCCCATAATCCTGCCTCGTTTATTTACAATTCCTTCCATCCTCCCTGCCAGTCCAGATGGTTTTCTTGTTTGTTTCTCAAACTGAATTATGCCCACTGCCTTGAGATGCTAAATACATCTAAAGCCTTCCTCCTTAATTCCTTACAAACAGACGTCATAAACTCTTACCTTTGCCTAATGATGCTTGGATTAGCTGTTACTAAATGACTTTTGGATCCAACATCTTTCGTGTATTCACTTGACAAAGGAGGGAGATTGCATCTAGAAAAACAAGAACAAATGTTTTAGACTTATTTAGATATTTTAAAATTGTTTATAACGACACAAATAGTAATATTAGTCATTCTAGCACCATTCACAAATCATTTTTTACCACCTCTTCCTTTTAATAGATATTAGATGACTAATTAATTACCAGCATCTTCAAAATGCTGTCATAAAAACTAGTCCTGTTTTAGAAGAAAGAAAAAGTCAGCCAGAGAGATCAATGATCTATGAAAGAAAGAGACCGTAACTAAAATGTATTTATTCCATTCAGAATATTTTTGAGATGGTAGGAAAGGAAGTATTAGACTTAACCTTTGACTCAGGAAAGTGTGATACAGTAGAGGACACAGAACCTGTAATATTCTCTGCATACCCATAAACCTTAAGACAAAGAGAGGAATTGATTATTTGCTGGGGTTCCTTTTGTTGTTGTGCTCCCAAATCTAAATTTATAATAGTGCATTCGGGGCAATGTTTTATTCACCTAAATCAACACAAGTCTGACTTTTGTGTACATGGCAATGCATAGGTTGATTACCAGTGAAGACACAATGATTTGTCATCCAAAGATGTGCAATGATTCCCCATCATCCCAGTCCAGCCAAAGGGAAAATGATAGCTGATGTTTTTCTGGTGAGGGAAATAAGCCAGCCAATCCCATCTCTAAAATACCACCTTGCCCCAATTGCTTTCCTTGGCCACAATGTCTAATGACTGTTTACAATGGAAAATATGCCCATTGTAAATCCAAATCCCACAGCTTCCTGCCTGAGGGTCATTAGACAAGTTAACGCATTTGCTTGGCCTCAGTTTCCCTATTAAACAAAATGAGGATAATGATTTTTCCTCCCCTGTTGAATTGTTAAAGACTTAAAGAAATATGCAATGCATAAAAAGTTTGTGACCTTGACGTCTCACACACAGTAATCTTCAAAATTATCGCAAATCAGAAATATCATACAAATACAATCAAATATACATTAATTATCTAAGAAAACCCCAAGTTAGCCTACAGTTTCCATTAGGTTTTATTACTGTGTCCTAATTTCTCCTCTTCACTCATATCCCTAACTAGACTCCTACCACAGCAGAACATCTCTAATTTTTTTATTACTTCAGCAAACCAAAGCATCATTTATTTATAGGTAAAGACAGCTTACAAATATTGAGATCTCTGCTAGCTCCTCTAACTACTACATTTTTCCCTATAGGTTTCCCCTAAGAGATGCAAATATCCATGCGTTCACTCAGCTCATCTGCTCAAGCTCCCTGATTTTGTCTTGTATTAACCCTGTGACTCTCACCACATCAGGATAACCTATGCAGATATCTGCCTCGGTTGACTCAGAATCTTTCTCGCATCTGCTCTTTGGGAATGAGACATTGGTTCTTCTGGCAAAGACCCACAGGTCAGTCAGCCAGTCAGTGACTTTTGCTGAATGCCCATTGAAAGCAAACACAGTGGGACATTCATCGTGGGGAACTCAGGGAAGAGCCCAACTCCCAGAGCCTGCTCTTACAATATCAACAGTCTGGTGGTTGTCCCATGGCCCACATGGTTTTCCGAGGGTTCTCATGAGGCAGAGTGTTTGGGCATTAACGATCAGCCTCTTTCAGCTATGTTATCTGATTGTGGTCTTGCAATGTAACTGATCTTCGCAAAGACGAAGATGACTCCTTTGAAATAAAACACAGACCAAAAATTTGGACACTTTTAAAGACGCTTTGATCTTGATTGGCCATGGAAACGTGAGAATCAACCACATTACACTGAAACTATAAACTCTGAATATTGCTGGGGAGTGCTCCCAACCTGTTCTATCACAATTAAACAAAACAAGTTGGTTTTCATGACTAAATACTTTCTTTTTCTGTATGTTCTATGGCCTATATGCCTGGGTCTCTTTACATTTCATGCTACCAAGTAACAGCACAAGAAAAATTTACAGAAACTGATTAAATCCTATAACAGAAAGAAATGTTTAAAACTTTAAAGATAATATTTTATAGCCATTTTCTATGCAATAAAGATTATATGTATCTTAATAAATTTCTAGAAAATAAATGACAATATATTTTAATGTAAATATCATCCTTAAGTCCTTTCATATAAACTTTCTCATCAAGTGCATATATCTGTGATCCTTTTCTGTATCCCTTCTCTTAGGAAAAGCACACCATAATTTTAGCTCATCAAGTAAGTTGATAATTGCATAGATTAACATAAAAGGCACATTGCGTACAAATTATTTCTAATCAGGCATAATTGCCTAAAAGTGTTTCAAACTTTGCCTTATCACTTGTTGACACAAATGGCAGATATTAATGGCTAAAGTATCTTAGTAACTGAACTGTGCTCATGATCCTAAAAGAGACCAAATCATAAAGCTGATGAGAAATGAATATTCCTTGAATTAGGGAGTGGAGGTGGGTGGGAAATGGGCTTGGTAGAAAGAAATCTTATTAAAGAATCATAAAACTACTTTAAAATTTTTGTCTATATTTGAGTATTCAAAAGATGCCTTTGAGCCTCATTCGAAAAGCCACCAAAATTTTGTAGCCCTCACTTGTATCTTGAATCCACCCACTTCCTCTCTTAAGATGCAACTACTATTACCTCTATCTTGCAGATCTTCCAGATAAATTGAATTCAACGATATTATTTTTTAATGTGTTGCTTTTGGTTACAGAGCAAATGTTTACTTTGAAAAATGGGAAATTGATTTTTAGCACTAGAAGACATGTTTGAAAACATCTGAGGAAAGAAAATTTCAGAATCGTTATATCCTAGTCCTAGAAGACATTTGGAACTGTAATCTGGTGTTTCGCTCTGTACAGGCAGGGCTATTTTGGGGCTTCCTCGCTCACTGGATCTGTCTATGCACCCGTCATCTAGGCTCACACTTACCATGTGCCTTCTAATCTGCATTTACCCACACAGGGTTTAATTTTGAATATGTGATACTATCTCAGTATCCTAAGGGTGCCCCCAACATGTGTATTGAGCAAATCATTTATAAATAGATCTGCAAGTGATCAAATCACAATTTTAAAATAATTTATCGACAGTTATGACCCCCTAATATAAACCATAAATTAGGCTCCTTAAAACTTCAAATGTGTGACCAGCTCTGTGGTGCAATGTCTAGCTCATTGGACTTCTAAAAATTCAAATGTGTTATGCAAATGGCACTATTCTTGAAATTAATCAAGGGTACATGTATACATAGCTTTAGTAATGATGCTCTTTCTTTGAATTCTTTTTAATCTTCACCTCCTTCATAGTCTGTGAATATTACGCTGAATATTGTGCTGGGCTCTCATGAATCTTGAACTTGAACCAGATTGCACATAAGGCCAGCTTAGAACTACGTAGTTTGTGATAAACGTGGCCCCACTAGATAATCCTCCAAGGTGTGTAGACCTAATCTTCTATATGTTAAGTTTAAAACATCCACCTTACTAAATGTAATGACACACACACATTTACACACTAGGGATGATACAAAAATATACTTATTGCACTGATTCCTTATATACTGTATGAAGACTACTTGGAATTACTTAATGCCTCTGAATCTGTGAATTTAATATTATCTATTTATTTTTTCCTTATCATATAGTTTTTAGAGTAAGCAAATAAACTCACACATAAGCACAATTTAAAAATTTAAATGACACAAACCATGTTAAAATCATAGACAGTAGAGCCTCCACAGTTGGCCACCTGCCTACACTGATCACCTCCTTAAGTTGACCTAATTCTCATTGACCAAACACGCACCACATATACATGTCAGCACAGTAGGCCTAGTCCCTTATGTTGACCAGCTTGTTAGAGTCCATCGGGTGGTCAACTCACAGAGGTCCTACTATAGTTTCATACTATCATAGATGAAATCTGAGTTTCCATAGTGGAAAAGCCTGAGGAATTGTCTTCTCCCACCCCCTCATACAGATTAGAAAGCTGAGCCCCAGCAAAGGAAAAGCAGCATGCTGTGGGGGCAGACCTAGCCCACAGCAGGGGCCTGTCCTTCACTCTTTGTGTCCTTTGCTGGCTCCTCAGCCTCACCAAATGCCAAACACTGGAGTGGGTGCCTGAAGCGGCCCAGATCTCCCCTCATCTGTGCATACTCTCCAGGTGATTTTTATCCACCCTAAGCCCTAAATGCCTCCCTGGCTCCATCTCACACCATTCTCCCAGTGTTCACAACACAGCAGCAGCACTGAAAGCCTTGGATGGGTTGCTTGGATGGAGAAAGGACTCAGCCCAGACATGACTTCTCCCGAGAGCCCCCCATGTACCTGAATCCCCCCATCAGAGCAAGGGTATCTCCAGAGGCCGAGTCCGTGACAGCATGGTTCAGCAGATCATTTCTAGACCCAGCTCAAGGCCCAATGTGTGGTAGGTACTCAATAAACAGATGTGCATTGACTGGACTTCAAAGAACCACATTTAAAAAAAAAATTCCTATTGTTTATAATATGGTGCCAAAAAGAAGAAAATGCAATGGACAGGAAAACCCCTTCCTCTGCTGGCAAAACGATGCAGGGCACCCACCACAAGGACTGGTTGGTATGGAAGGGTCTCCCCATCCTGCTGCAGAAGTCACCAAGTGATAGGAAACGTCTTTTCAGAAGTCCCGCTCTCACTCCCAGGCTGCGAACTTGGACCTCCCCAAGTCCAAGGCTTCAATGAAACCCTCTCCCATGAGTCTTCACGTTTCTCCACCCCACCTCGCTCCAGGCTCAGAGGAGGCTTAATGTTCAATGTACTTTTGCCATTCCTAGGCTCTTACTTATTTATCGTTAAAAATAAACACAGACAAAATAAACTCCCTCCCTCCTCTGCTAGTTTTCTGCCCTCTGTGTCACTGACAGTCTTCCGCCTTTCCAGCCAAGGAACCTTTTGACATCTGGTTCATGGACACACCCACTTCAGTGAAACTTTCCACCTAGAAGACCCTAAAGTTTCCGCGGAGTCTATCCTCAAAGTTCCTTTACTTCCTCAATAATGAAAGAGGGTTTTCCTTTTTTAGAAATTGCCTGCTCATCCCTAGATAAGCCAAACGCTGAAATCTTAGCCTCCAGTGGGCTGTTCTTTGACTTCAGCTTCTTCTTACTATTCTTGCACTGCCCTCTCATTCACAATCAGGCACCCACCACTTCCTGAGCTGACCTCCTCACTCACTTTTGACCCTCTTCCTTTGTCTTTCATGCTCGTCTCTAAGCCCTCCTCCACCCAGCCCTGAATTCACAGAGTGTTACCTCATACTCTCTCTAGCCAGAAAGTTCCATGTCGTCATCCCCTGTCCCGCTTCCTCCCACCCAGATCATCTCAAGCCTGCCTTCATCCAATCACTGGCTTCCTTTGCTTCTGTACCTGGCTGCTAAGCTTGTTTGGTCGAAATCACCCAACAGTCAGGCTGGTGCCAACAGAAGGGGGTGGTCTCAGCCCTTGGCTAGCTGTGTCTCAGCAATTCCTTTGCCTGTCCTGCAGGCGCCTCCTATGTTCACTGTTCACAACCCCACTCTTCTCATTTCCTTTACCAAGGGTCCTCCTTCTTTGAATCTCCCCCCCACTTTCTGGTTTTCCTAGTCACATGCAGATCCCACTAGCTATTTACAGATGCTTTTGTGAAAAATCAAGAGCAACAGGGAGCAGAATAAAATGCACAAATTAACATGCTTTTTCACACAGAGTTAGCTTTAATAAAAGAACAAATGGAAAAGTTTTAATCAACTGACTGTATTATCTAAACTAACATCTGAGTTTTTCCACCATTCCCCAAAGCCTTTATTCTCAGCAGAGGGGTCTCCCTCTCTATCAGGACCTTCAGGGGCTTTGTACTTTCTCAGGGCATGTTCCCTCTCTCTCTTTACCCCTCTCCTAAACTCATTTGTCCATGAGCTCAAAGGGAAGCCAAGGAGCATGCTACAACTGATTACTCACAGTGACTAGTTCTGAAAGGCCCCAGGGCTCATGGGAGGGGTGGGGACAAGGAGAGAAAGGCAGAGGCCGCGCTGTGGGTGCTCTCTCTTACCGCATGACAAAATTTGCTTCATCTATTTGACGGCCACAGCCACTCTTCTTCAGAATCCCACCATTTCCCACCACCGCACATTTCTTCAATGGCAGCTGGAAGGGGGTTGCCTAGCAACAGAAAACAAGGCGGGTTTTCACTGCAAAGAACACACAACCACTCACAAAATCATTGTTTACAGCCCTTTGGAGAAATTTGACTGAAGACTGGGCCACAGGAAAAAGAGAATGTGAAAAGAAAGATGCCAAGAAGTTGTTAAGGAACGTGCTACCCTGTTTCTTTGAAATGAAAACAGCAAAACAAACAAGAAAAACTGCCTGACATGTATTTAAATATAACAATATTTTTTTTTCTGTCTCCAATTGGCTATGCATGTAATAGAGGATGTTTGCTAAGGAAAATAGAAAAATCCAAACTAAACATGGCATTATTTTTAAAGGCCTTAAGCTGGGCACAAACTCAAATGAATTCTATTCCTTATGTGACTGCCATTTCATTCATTCACAGGATCAGCCATTCATTCAACAAACTTTTCTGAGTATTTCCTATGCTAGTTGTTGGGGAGCAATCCAAGGATGCAGAAGTCACAAGCCTCAGTATTCACAATTTGGGATATAGGGAGAGAAAGGGGTGAGGAGAATGTGAACCTATATACTTAGGTAACAAACCCTAATATAAAGGTGAGATTTCCTGTACAAGAGGTCCATACCAAGAGCTAGGGGGAAACTCACTGAGGAATAAAAAAGCATTTTCTTCCAAGCCAACACAGAGAGGGAAAGCTTCTCACTTGAGATAAATCTTAAAAAATAAGTATGATCTTCCCAGGCAGAGAAAGCAACATAAACAAAGGCACTGGAAGTATTTACTGAAAGCAAGCACTGTGTCTATGAGCAAATAAACACCCTGGGTAGGTCTGTCTAGAACGTAAGAGGCATTGATGGGCAGGTGACCAGCGTGTAACCAGACAGCATGCGATGACTTGCTTTCTGCAGTCACTGACCTGGTCTGCACAGAAAATGTTCAGCGTACCTGAGTGTGTCCTGAAGTGCTACTTATAGCACCTGGGGACACAGAAACCCAGCAATAGTGCCTGAAAGGCAAATGCGTCATTTGGCCTCTTCTAGTTGGGTTAGCGAGAAGGGTCAAGTGCAGAATCTCCTGCTTGCTGAAAGGACGCAGACCAGTTGGGATTCTTTGGGGGAAGATCTTCCACATACATAACTGGCACCAAAAATAACTAGACTGATGCTAAGTAGGCCACCTGGATGGACGTCAAACAAATAATAATGACTATACCATAAGAACGGATTGGAAAAGGTACATAAATACACACTGGAAGGGCCTCATGTGGCAGGAAGTAATTAAACAAGAAAAGTAAAATTACAGGAGTCTCTGTGTTCACTGGTATCTGAACAGTGAACACATTTTTATGCGGCAGAAAGAATTTTATTTCCCTGATGTCTAGTTTGTCAAAAGAACAGCCATAACTAGGAAACATCACTGACAGAGATACATTAAAGTGTGACATTTACTCATTTGCCCACACAGAAGTAAGGACCCCCTGCACTGGTCCAACAAACTCAAGGGTGAGGAACAGGCAATGAACTGCCCTTGAACACATTCCAAGAGGACACTTGGGGTTCAACACTAGAAAGCCATTAGTTAGATCTGTAATTTGTCAGATGAAGATTTAAGTATTTACAATTCAAGTTAGCTCTACATTTTTTCCACGAGTATTTACTAAGCACATGTTATACATCAGGTCCTGGGTGACAGGGACATAAGTAAAAAACTCCGTTCCCACAGAGATTGTATTCTAAGGGGGGAAAGAGATGATGAACAAAGAAAATGAGTAAAATAAACAGTATGTCAGATGGTGACAGGGGCTCTGGAAAGAAAGAATGCTTTGGCATAAAAAGATTAGGAGACGCTTTTGGAGAGGGATTGCAATTTAAATAGGGTAATCAGAAAAGGTCTCAAAAGCGGCATGTGAGCAAATTCCTACAGGAGATGAGGTAGTGAGCCCTACAGAGCTCTGTGGGAACCGCTGGTACAAAGACCCCCAGGAGGGAACACTCTGGGGTCAGACAAGGGAGAGCAAAGGGCCCATTGTGTCTGGAGATAAACAAGCAAAGGACAGAGATGGAGAGAGCAGATTAGAGCCAGAGGGTGGGAGGCTGGGGAATAAATTCTGCGCTGGACCTCATAGGATATTGTAAAGACTCGTTTGTATTCTAAGATGAGACTCAAGTCAATGTAGCGTAGGCAAAGGAGTGACATCATGATATATTTTAGAGCAATTACTATGTTGTCCTGTGAACAGGCTGTAGGATGTATGGGTGGAAAAGGCCAGTTAGGAACCTCCTGTAACACCCCAGGCTACAGGTTTTGGTGACCTTTTCTCTGCTCCTATTACTGGGGTGACAGTAATAGGAGTAGAGAAAAGTAGCCAGATTTTGAAGACACTCTTCAGAAAGACCTGACCACTTGCTGATGCAATGAAAACAGGTTAAGAGAACAAGAAGAATTGCGGATGATGCCAAGAGTTTTGGTGTGAAGAGCTGTGAAGATGAACTGGCCATTCACTGAGATGTGGGAGATAGAGGTGCGGCATGTTTGGGGAAGAATATAGAGGGTTTTGTTTGTTTGTTTTTTGCAACAGGGTCTTCCTTTGTTGCACATGCAGGACACACAGGGGTGCAATCCTAGCTCACTACATCCTCAAACTCCTGGGCTCACCAATCCTCCTGCCTCAGCCTCCCAAATAGCAGGGACTACATACAGGGGCATGCCACCACACAAAGCTAATTTTTCTGTTTTTTCTAGAGATGGGGTCTTGCTCTTGCCCAGACTGGTCATAAACTCCCGGGCTCAAGTGATCCTCCCACCTCACAAGTTATGAGGATTAGAGGGGTGAGCCACCATTCTTGACCTGGAGCTCTTACGTATGCCAAGTAGATGATGCCTAGTAGACACCCAAGTGGCAATGTCAAGCGGGCAATGGAATATCTTAGTCTGCAGCCAGGGAAAGGGTCTTCCCTAGATACACACAGTTGAGAGAGATCAGCGTAAGTATTCAAAATTGGAAAACTAGATGGTGAATGAGTACACACAGAAAACAGAAGATGTCTAAAAAGGACCAAGTTTTTTTTTTTTCTCATGTGTCTCAAGAAAGAGGGAAAAAAATTACATCAAATGTTATCAAGAAATTAAGTGAGATAACAGTGAAAATTGCCAATGGACTCAGCAACACATAGGTCACCAGTGACCTTAACAAAGATAAATGTGGGGAAGTAGTAAGGACAAAAACCTGAGTTCAGTGAACTATACATGGCATATTTGCATAGCTATGTGGCTACAGTTTGTTACAAAAGTATAAGTTTATTAATCCTCAGTTTATATTTAATTTGCTTTATAAAAGCCAACTTAAAACCCTCTTCATTGTTGTTAAAGAGGAGGTATTAAATGAACCCACTGTCCTGGCAATTCCAGATTTTCTAGCAAGATCTGGATACACAACAAACAGATCTGGGAGGTAGGAGCAGCAAAAATATAGACCTGGATTCAAATGTTACCTCCCATCTTCCAAACTGTGGAACTATGGGATGATGGGGAAGCTGCCAAACTCTTCTGTGTTCTGTTTCCTACCTTTAAAGGAGGATAAGATAGCACAGGTGTATGTAAGTTTATATGAGATCACGTATGCAAACCTTCGCACCCAGCCACTTGCATGGTAGCATATTCATCTTCCTTCCCTTTTTTCACTTCCTTCCTCCTTCTAGCAGAGTTCATTGACTTATTTAAGCCATGAAATGACTAGATTTCATGGTTCTTGTGAAACATGGTGAGAGAGTGATTTATCTAATTCTATCTTAACAATTAGGAATAAATTTTAATAGCAGAAAATTTAACTATGATATCTATGCACTATTAAAAGACACCCCCCCCACCACCAGAAGCCCTCGAACAAAAGCCTAGGAATTAAAAACAATGTCATCTCTGACTTCTTTCTAATATAATTTTCTTGCTCCTTTTGGATTCTGTCATTTGCTAGCCCTCACAGAGCAATTTCATTTCATTTCAATAAATATTTCTCGAATGCCTGAGTGCATTCTCTGAGCTTTGATAAATACATCAGTGAACAATAACAGCACATCAAAGCTTTAGAGAAGAAATATTTTCATTGAGAAAATACTATGGATTTTTGTAAGTGATTGAGATAATGCTCTCATTATCCTATTTTAGACCCAGAATATTTCAACTTGCCAATGGTCAATGCTTTCCAGAATGACACACGAACAAGACATTCTCTTTTTGGGGGGTATACTACATAGAAAGAACTTTGGTCATCCCTTGTCACAGGAGTATTGTGATTTTAACAGAGTATTTTTTTTTTTTTTTTGAGACAGAGCCTCAAGCTGTCGCCCTGGGTAGAGTGTTGTGGCATTACAGGTCACAGCAACCTCCAATTCCTGGGCTCAAGCGAGTCCCTTGCCTCCGCCTCCCAAGTAGCTGGGTCTACAAGCGCTCGCCACAACACCCGGCCATTTTTTGGTTGCAGCCGTCATTGTTGTTTGGCAGGCCCGGGCTGGATTTGAACCCGCCACCTCAGGTGTACATGGCTGGTGCCTTAGCCTGTTGAGCCACAGGCACCAAGTCTTAACAGAGTATTTTTATTGAGGCTTTGCATGCTATCTTTTCAAATGCACATCTTTATACCCAAGCAAGAAAATATCTACTTGATCTGAGAATATAGTATACTATAACATTCTTTGCTAACTTTAAAGAATATACTCAAAAGAAAGGATACATTAGATGAATTAACTATAGTGATGAGCCCCTAATTTTTTAGTTCTTGTTCAGCCACTCATGAATCTCATCTTATGAATCTTTATCCAACATTTTTCACCTATAACTGTTCCATCTGTTAATGGCCATTCTCTTAATGATCATATTACATTAAGCAGTTAGATTTAGATCTGATTTGCCAGATCCCTCAACCTGTCAGGGCCTCACTGGAAAGCAGTCAAGATCATAACAACCCCATCTGCCTCTCAGGATGATCCTAAGAATTAAAATAAGGGTAAGCATTGAACATCACCATATAAATATATTAATACATTATTATATACTAGCAACGTTAAATTCCCTATGAGGGGAAATTACCATTATTCTGCTAAACCACTATAAAATGCAGTCTCTCTTTATGTGAGCTATTTCCAGTTTCAAAGATTTATATGACTTTGGACAAAATATGTATTTTAGATCACTGATCCTTTGTGTGTATATCTACAACTTCTATCAACCCTTGAGTTTTGAAATGTACATTTTTGTGGGAATCATTGCAAGTGTCATATCTTTTTTGTTCAACATTCTATATCCCTAAGCATAAATCGGATGATTAACATTTTGTTCTATAAATACTTTAGTGAGCAAATTTTCATCAAGCAACTACTCGTTGAGCACCCATTATGGGCCAGAAGCCATCGAGGATGCCAGGAGTGTGACGGTGCATAAAGTAGCCATATATCCATTCATGGAGCTTACATTCTCATCAGAAAAAGAAAATGTAACAAATGTGCTGGAAGAACAGGAAAAGTCTCTCTATGGAAGTGAAATTTAAGCCAACAAATGATGTTTTTAGGCCTTAAGAAAAGCGGTTGAGACTTTTGATCTATTAGATAATCTTAGGGAGCTTTTTCAAAAGCCAACCAAAAATTAGGGTCTTTGATGTTTTGTGGCATGCATGAGAGTAAAGAGATGGGTTACAGAGATGTGCAGAAGCCTTTTTCCAAAACAAACCCAAAATGCCAACTGTGAAAATATTCCCAGCTGACAATATGACTTTTGAAAGAACACTATGAGAATCTAAAATAAACTTTATTTTTGGTGCCATATGTAAATAGTACTAGAGCATTCCCAAATGGTTTTTGTAATTAAATGCAAAAAGCATTGTTTACTAGAGTCTTTTCCAAAGGCAGACGCCTCACCTCTTCCTCCCCTTAATGTGTGATCCACAGGAGGACCAGGGAACTGTACTCCACCCCTGCCCCGAACACAGAGCCAGCACTGACCTTGGCTGCTAGCACAAGGAGGCCTGCTACCTACTCATCTTCCATCCGCAGACATAATCAGACAGCTTGAATGATAATTACACTACCTTTACAGGCACCTGAGTTAACCACCATAAACCACTAATTGTCGTGCCATTTGAGCTAATCCTGGAGGGAAAGGAGGAAGTAGGAAGTACTTCCTAGGAGGAAAAAGGAGGAAAAGAAAAATGTGAACCACTTAGTAGGTAGAGGACTGGATTGAACAGCACTATGAGAAGTATTTTCACAGGAATACACAATTTTTTTTTTTTAAGACGGAGTCTTACTTTGTTGCCCAGGTAGAGTGCTGTGGCATCACAGCTCACAGTAATCTCAAACTCTTGGGCTTGAGCAATCCTCTTGCCTCAGCCTCCCAAAGTAGCAGGGACTACAGGCACCTGCCACAATATCCAGCTATTTTTAGAGATGGGGTCTCACTCTTGCTCAGGCTAGACTCAAATTCCTGAGCTCAAGTAATCCACATAACTTGGCCTCCCAGAGTGCTAGGATTATAGGCATGAGCCACCGCATCTGGCCACAGATTTATTAAGAGCACCTCTGGTCCGGGCACGGTGGCTCTCACTTGTACATACTCCCAGCACTTTGGTGGGCGGAGGAGGGAGATCGCTTTAGGCCAGGAGTTTGAGGCTTAAGTGAGCTATGATTGCACACTGCCCTCCAGCATGGGTGACAGAGTGAGCCCATATCTCAAAATAAAAGAGAGGAAAAAAAGCACCTCTGCTTACAAATTAAGTTACAATAGTTTTTTTAAAGAGGCAACTGTTTGAGACAACTCTCTAAATATCAGCATCATAAACTGATGCAAAAGCAGAATCTAAGAATACAAAACATTCTGTAGAACCACTAAAGAGTGGAACAAAAGATTGGGGCCATCTGCAATGTCCCTACATCCACATTATCAAAAATAACTAACCTTCAATTTCGGTTTCCCGAATTCTTTTTGCATCCTTTTTTGCATCCCCAAATTTCAGAATACCTGTAGCAACCTACTAGGATCTATCAATAATGAAGCTCTGTCTGAACTGACCTAAGCCATGAACAGAAATAAAAAGGTTCTGAGGCTCCAGGGTATAATCAGATTAATCAGAGCAATTAAATATCTCTAATTTCAACAATTAAGCAACTATTAAATATTTTTAAAGCTCTCTTGCTTCTGAATATGGCCAAAGAAGACTTTATGGTATTAAATTTAATACTGTACAAGATTATTATTATAACTCTTTTTTTTTTTTGCAATTTTGGCCAGGGCTGGGTTTGAACCTGCCACCTCTCACATATGGGGCCAGCGCTCTACTCCCTTGAGCCACAGGCACTGCCCTATTATTATAACTCTTACCATATATCACTCCTTCAATGCAAGTTTCTCAGAGGCACTGGTTAATTGGTTTACTCACTTTGCTTTCACTTCTTCCTCTAGCTCAGTGGTTCTCAACCTTCCTAATGCCGCAATGTATTTTCATTGTTAAAAAGGGGTCGTGACCCACAGGTTGAGAACTGCTGCTCTAGCTCCCTTCTACCACTCTCTGGTTCCTCTTGCACGGAAGCCTATATTTGTTGCTTTGTTGCTTTTATATGTTAAGAGAATGATAAAATTATTTATGAGTAAATATAGTTTTAGAACTTTGAAATACTAAGCTGACCATAACTGAGTTTTGGGATTCCTTTACACGTGTAAGTTGAAGTGATATTGTTTTAACTAAAAGTGGCACTCATGTTCCTACCTGATAATACAAAGGGCAATTGTTATTTTGTGGGATTTTTTTGTTGGTGGTGGTGGTACTGGGGTTGTGTGCCGGTTGGTTGGTTATGTGTGTGCTTGCCCTAGTACTCGCCTCCAAAATCTTTTCTCTTTGATTGTAAGAGGGAGCACACTTTCTCTGTCGTGGAGTTGTGTTTTAAAGCCAGAAACATTATCCAGCCACGTGGTATTTAGAAAAGT
The DNA here is from genome assembly GCA_963573935.1 of Arctocebus calabarensis. Taxonomy (NCBI): domain Eukaryota; kingdom Metazoa; phylum Chordata; class Mammalia; order Primates; family Lorisidae; genus Arctocebus; species Arctocebus calabarensis. The sequence continues at coordinate 19,150 of CAUYON010021365.1, forward strand.
GACAAGTGCCACAATTAAGAATCAATGTGAGTATTAGATGTGGTTCTCAATCATATTGGAAAAGCAGATTTTGCTTTGCAAATCTTCAGAGTGGTCTGAAAGGCCACCTGCCATTAGTTACTCTATCAAAACACATTTGCCCTTTTTAATGAAAATCTCAAAGTTTTGTTCATAAGAACAGCAACTCCTATGTGTAATGGTACTCTAGCCCATTCATTCCTATGTACCCTCACCCACATATCCACGTGGACTCCCACACATAATTATGCTTCACCCACACACATAATTTAATTTCTTGCCCATATGTTAATTATATCCTCAACTTTGGCATCTAAATACACACCCCTGCCTCACATCTAATTATAGCACCCCTCTTATGAATGTAATTACATTATTGAGCCACCCACCTAATTATGCCCTCCTTGACATATTAAATTACACTGCCCTGCTTAAGGACCTAATTACATTCTAACCAGTGCACCAATTAAGCCCCCAACCCTCTACCAATACTTCTTAGATGCACATCTCTTTATCCTGGTACCCCAGTTGCTTTATTACTTCAACTAAGGATTGGCACCTTCCCACATGTGAATTCCCAGCAAGCCTGGCACCCAGCTAAACAGGCAAAACAATGACAAGAGGCAGGTGAATCAAAAGCAGCTTCAGTCCTTTCCAGTAAGTAAGCTAACATGCATTTGCTTTTTCAGTCATTGAACTAACACCCTTAGAAGTCCAAATTAAAATTTCAGCTGTTTTCTTACTGAGCATGTGTAAGCATTTTTAGGATGAGAATATCTAGTAATTAGTTCATTTATTTTACAGGAAAAAACGCTTCTCATTACAGACGTTTAATTCCTGAACCCTTAAAAAAACATTACCCAAAACTTTCCCTGAGGACATATATGTATAAGTACTAATTATAGAATATTTGCAGATCCCTACCATTGAAGGGCATTTAACTGTTCTTCAATTATACAAAAACAAATTTCCAGAAAGCGGCTGCTCAGGTTTATAGTCCCCAGCCTACTAATAACATTAGCATCATTATGCTTTCTGCACAGGATGTCTCTTTGTGGAAACTGAATGATATGAATATATTGGCTACTAGTTGCCTGTTAAATTTTCTTACTCAACCCTTTATAAAAATCACACTTAAGCATTCCAAGGACTATTCTGTGTGTTTCACATATGATCTGTTATTCTGGATACAATCCTACAAGGCATCATGTGACTCATTCCGCGTATTTATGAAGCACTTCACAATCAAGTCCCTATTACAGCAGAACTTCTCTAAGTTCCCATCCAAGGGATTGTCACCAACTGGTCAACACACAGAGGGAGTCAACATGAGGAACTAGGCCTGATGTACTGGTACGTACACGTGGCGCACGTCCAGGCTACGAAAATAAGGTCGACTTAAGGAGGCGGTCAGTGTAGGGAGAGGGTTAACTATGGAGGTTCTCCTGTAATGGAAATTTGTTACTGGTGCCTGTTTCTGACCCAGCAATGCCAAATCAGTGACAAAGGCTGTGCCTACACTGTAGGACAGAGATTGGGCACATTTCAAAAGACCTCAAAACTGTTGACTTTTTTTCTTTTTACACAGTGGAAAGGAAAGGGAATCTATAGAGCGTTCCCAACACCATGAAGGCAGTGGCCATTCATGAGTGCAGCAGAATATGGAAGCAGTGGAGGCAGGGACTCAGCGTCCTGCCGTCATCAGAACTCATACAGGCATTCCCCGAGTTACAAATACCTGACTTGCATACAACTAGCACTTACAAACAGAGGCTGTGACAGTAAGTCCCTGAGTTACAGACATCTGGCCAGTGTTCCACTCACACTTATGAAAGGCTATTGCCAGTAGTAGGTAACTGTATCTGTTCCAACTTACATGCAAATTTAACTTAAGAACACATCTACAGACCGTATCTCATTCCTAACTTGGGGACCGCCTGTATTTGCAATTCTCTCATTAACAATACTGCTGAAAGACTCTTTCTCTAACTACAGAAAGCACATCTTCCTAGTCGCCGTGTAACCTTCCTGCCTGCCTCTGACCCCTGATGAACATCCCCTCTGAGACCATGGGGCAGAAATTTAACCTTAGTGCCTTGGTCTTCTCATTAGAAATAATGGTACCTCCATTGTACAGTTATTATGAGGATTAGGTGAGTCGGGTCTGGCACAAAGTAAGTGTCAATAACTCAATAACTGACATTTTTATTTTGAATAGACCGGCATTTTCTCAGCAACATAGTCCTGGAATCTTGGAGTCATTCTCACCCCTCTCTCTCCTCAACCCACCACCTATCTCTGTGGAGTCTCTTCTGTTCTCCAGTTTCCACTCTCCATGTATTTTTTTTTCATCACTGATATTTATTATCTGTTATGTGCTACGTCCTTACAGCAGACGGTCTCAACCAGGGATGATTTTGCCCAGAGGGGACATTTGGGAATGTCTGGAGCAGTCTGTGATTATCACAACTCAGCGAGTGGCATCCACTGGGTAAAGAGGACGGAGGTGCTGCTCCACTACCCCTGCTGTGCACGGGAGATCCCCACAACCAGGAATTACTTGGCAGCAAATGTCAGTAGTACAGAGATTGAGACAGCCTCTCCTAGCCAAGCCTAGAGGGGCTAATTAGGGCACTTCATAGAAAAGTGGCTGGGTCCGAATGCCCACAGTACTCAGATTAAGAAACTTTGCCTTATACCCTAGCAGAGAAAGGGTGGGAAGCATCTACTGTGAACAGAAGAAGGGCTGAAGGAAGCTCAAGCCCATTATCTAAAATTTCTTTAGATTATACTATTTGTCCCCCCTGCCTTGGTCCAAAAGGAACTTGAGGCAGTTAGAACCAGCAATCATGACTTGTCCTTTTCACTAGGGAGAAAAAACAAACAAACAAAAAAAACACTGAGTGGGTCCAGGGAGGAAGAAACGCCTCCCAAGCTCTTAGTGCTCAGAGCACTTCCTCATGAGGGAATTTCACATGGGGCTATGGCAGGATGGGCAGGAGCAAGCACGAGGGATATTCAGGAGAAGGCTCATGGACTTGTCAGGATTTCTTGGGGCTGCAAGCAATGGAACCCCAACCCAAGATGGGTTTTTATTTTTTTTTTATTGTTGGGGATTCATTGAGGGTACAAGAAAGCAGGTTACACTGATTGCATATGTTAGGTAAAGTCCCTCTTATAATCGTGTTTTGCCCCCAGAAGGTGTGGCACCATGTAAACATTTCCTTAAATGGCTTTTTACTGTAAGTTGGCTTCTTGCTCTCACCCATCATCAATGCTCCACTCTCATAAACTAATGCTTCTAAAACAAAGGCTGATATCAATCACTTTCCTACTACATGATTCCCTTGGCCCTTAGACAAAAATGTTGGGATCTTCATGGAGGCACCCACCTAGACCCACCAACACCCCTAACTTGCTGTCTGTTCTTCTCTGCCCCCACATTCTCTGTGTATGCACCCAATATTCTCTCCACACCATTTCACTCCTCTGTGTTTCCTCAAACACAGCCTGAATTTGTCTCCCTTCCTTTGTCAAAGCCACTGTCTTTGCTTCCACCTACTTTCCCTATTCTGTTACTTACCTACCAGATCATTTTTCACCTTAAGATCTGTGAGTGTCTGCAAGCAGTGTTCAATAAGATGCCCTGCAAGTGCAAACAATGCTCAAAAATTCAAGTAGGCGAGAGGCACATGGGAGCTCATTTACATTCAGCAAGTCATGAAAATTATGTGCTAAAAGCTACACATGGTGGCTACTAAATACCTACACGTAGGAGGTGGAATTGAATCAAATCATTTCTTCAGTCCTTCAAAGACTTCCAAACTTTTCACTGTTGCTACTGTTATTTTTGTTTGTTTGTTTTGAAAGGGAAGTCTTGGTTGTTTTTCAAACAAGCTCATATGAAGAAAATCCCCATGTAAAGACAAAATAAAGAAGAATGAAAGAGAAGATAATATTTGAAGTACAGGTGTGTACTCCTCCCCAGTTTCTTCTTACTCCGTCTCTTATTTCTGCAAGTGACACTTAGGCACCCCCGAGGAATGGGATGATATAGAAACCCACTAATTCAATCAAATGCTTTTTTAAGAAACGAGGTACTACAAACATCAAGGAAATTTCAGTGAAGGACATTTAAGAATCCACTGAATATCAGCCACCCATATGCCAGTTGCTATAAGAGGTGTTGAGTCAAAAACCTTTTACTTCAATATTTGTTCCACTAAAAGGTGCTGTGAATAAGGACAGTTGTTTTGTTTTCAACTATAAATAATGTACAATTATTGCTCACCTATTAATCCAAATTAACTCATCAGGCACCGGAACTAGCAGACCCAGGATCAACAGTCTACTAATTAACTATTAACTCCCATTTTTTAAATAAGCATGCCCATAATTGATTGTCTCATATACATCTATTTTATTCCTTTGGAAGATGAAGAAACCAAGCAAAGCATCAGGCAAACTTACTCTTTGGGGGAAGGACTGGCTGCTGCTGCTGCTGCTTAATTTCCCCAACTTTATCAAGAAGTATCTGTCATACTTTCTTGCTGATAAAAAGGAAAACACTTAGTTTTCAGAGCATCCCTTTTTTCTTGGTGTTCCTCCCTTTACCATCTCCCAAGACTCCTCCATGCAAGCCCCTATGTTTCCTACCCACACTCCTACCTCTACTGATCTTAGCCAACCTGCTGGGGTTATGTTCTACCCTTTTTCCACAGCACAGCCCACACCTCGCAGTCACAAGCAACTCACATTAAAAATGCACAATCTTGGTCTCACTTCAGGCCTCGTAATGTAGAATCTCTGGGGAGATTTTAGAAATCTGATGTTCTCCATTGGTGAATTCACAGGCACCAAAGAAGTCTGTGACCCACCAGATCCTGCCAACTCTCAGATACAACCTAAGGTCATCCTTCCCCAGAATGTTCCCTGACCATCATCAACTTCTGAGTTTGGCATCCACATCCTGCCCACCCCAGCAGACACACCTACAGCACTGGCTGTCCATCCTGCTCACCAGATGCACTGGTGCTTGGTGTCTGGAACCATTTTACTAGCTACTGTTTTGTGCATCTGCAAATAAAGAATAAGCTCCACAGGGGTAAGAACCCTATTTTGTAACTCTTATTGTCCTTGAAACCTACAATCTTGGGCACATAGATATTTTCTTTAATTGATTGATTTAATACATCCATAGCCATCTAGAGCAGGAGTCCTCAAACTTTTTAAACAGGGGGCCAGTTCACTGTCCCTCAGACCGTTGGTGGGCCGGATTATAGTTTAAAAAAAAAAAAAACTATAAACAAATTCCTATGCACACTGCACATATCTTATTTTGAAGTAAAAAAACAAAATGGGAACAAATACAATATTTAAAATGAAGAACAAATAAAGTTAAATCAACAAACTTATTCAATGGGAACTATGGGCCTGCTTTTGGCTAATGAGGTGGTCAATGTCCAGTTCCATATTTGTCACTGCTATTCGTAGCAAGTGTGCATCAGTTAGTCTAGATCTGGTTGGAGATTTTGGATGTTTCATTCTGGAAAATGTTCACAGACATAAGTGCTGCCAAAGATGGTTGCCATTTTGAGGTCATGATTCCTGAGATTAGGATATGTCTCAGAGGGTAGAGATGCATAGAAATTAGGAAGGCTGCTTGACTTGAATGCGTCTTTCAGAGAGTCACAATTCTGCAGTTCAGCCAGTTCCATGTATCCATATTTTCTTTTTTTATTTCAAAATACTTTATTCTTAAAACAGGTCACAACACTAAGCTTTTGGCCCATTCTGCCACTGTGCAAGCTACAAATGCTTGCTGAGCAGCGGAGGGGTGTTCTTTCATAGCATGTCTAAAAAGTGAGTAAAAATCCATACAAAACAAATATTCAAAAGTTTCCATAGGAACACACATAAGTGTGACCCCATCTCCTGATCTTACACATTGCTGCATCTGTGCCAACCCTACTCTTACAAAGACATTTCAAAACTAGCAATAATTAAGTTAAATGGTCCCCCCCAAATCCCTTAATGCAAGTTAAACTCACAGTTAACAGCTACACAATGATATTACACATTAATACTAGCTGAAGCACAAGTTGTTGGGTGATGTTTCATTCCACTTTCCCAAGCACAAGACACAGGTAGAGTGCCAACATCCTGCTCTTCTACTTCGGGTAGGTAGTCAGGGTTCTGGATTTGCTGCATGAGTTGCCATGTCGGTCCTGACATCATATAGTAGATTGTTGGCCTCTGGATTCCACGGAAAGTAGAAGCAGCAGCTACAGTGTAAATATCCATATTTTCAAAGAGCATCCAGTCGCCCACAAGCATTTCTGTCAGGTCACAGCACTCAACTATCTGGTCAAGGCCATCTCATGTTGGTCCCCATATGCTGGATGAATAATACTTCTCATCTGGTTTAGGTCTCTTTTGCAGAAGAGGCTTTACATGAGCAAGATCATAAAGGATGCAATTAAACAATCCATATACTCCACCATTGATGTAATACATAAAGGTTTGTTCACGGGACTCATCTTCATCATCAGAGCCTATCTGTTCCTTTAATACAATTTTTTTGGCAATGATATTAACTGCAAATGTGAAGGCTGATGCAACATAATATCTGCCTGGCTCAGCTATGATTCTCACTCCAGAGTCTGATGTAAAGTTCTTGTCCAATGCTGGGTTGATTATACCAGTGATCTCTTTAAATTTAAGCTTCACATCCTCAGATTCAGGAAAGCCACCACCAATATCAAGTAGGTACATACTGAAACCAACCTCAGCTCCCATGCCAAAGACACAGAGGGCATCAGAGATTACCTACACAAAGGTCTCAGGATCAGTATAGCCACTTCCTACGTGGGAGCTGACACCAATGACATCAATATTTAGCTCTTTTGCCTGCTCCAAAAGAAGTCTGCTGGTTTTGAGTGTGGCACCAAATTTAACACTGAGTCAACAGACTGCTTTGGAATCATCAGTGGGAATCCGCAAAACCAACTTGGCCTTTGGATGTGCTCTGGCAACTTTCATCAAATTGACTTCACTGTCAAAAGTCATCATCTGGACCCCATTATTGGCAGCGTACTTAATTTGAGACACTTGTTTACAAGGATTGGCATAGATAATCCTCTTTGGAGGCACCCCAAGACTTTGTACCAATTGTATTTCAGTCTTGCTAGCACAGTCAAATCCAGTCCCAATGGCAGTGAGGGTCTTCACAATGGCTCTACTGTCATTACATTTGACTGCATAAAAGGGAGTGACACAAGTAAGAGCTTTTAGCTATCTTCGGTGTTTCTTCAGAACATCTCCAAGGTTTGCTACATAGAAGGCATTCTTATCATCAGAAGGGGAAACTTCATTGATTTTTTGGTTCAGAATGTTCTTGGCAGTAAAACCTTCATCAAGTAAGAGGCAGTCAAACTCTTCATTACTAATGTTGTTCATGGTTTCTTGATGTTTCTTTGAAAAATTAAGAGATGGAATTTAAAGAAATACTTCCAGCTTCTCACAAAGGCAATTCTCCATGAATTCTGAATCCCACTGCGTGTGTCCTCCGAGCAACAGTGGAAACGTTCTTAGAGTATCCGGGCACTACAGGCCAGCCCCATGGAGAAGCCGGAAAGCCGCCACCAGCACAGAGCTGGAGCCAGAGCCACCAGAATGCTCAGCCGCCCCACCACACTCACAGCACCTGGCTCCCACCTGCTGGAGACAGTGGCCAGAGGTGGTGCCGGGGCAGCTGGCAGAAGAGCAGCGGAGCAGCAACTTCAGGGACTGACCTCCACATTTTCAATGTCAATAGAAAATGGGTTATGGTCCATATTTAGAAGTTTTCTCCTGACCCTTCAAATATGGACCACAAGTGTGATCTCACCCTTTATCCTCTCTCACCCCTCCCTCTCTCTCCCCTTCCCTCCCTCTCCCCTTTCCCCGTCTTCTTGTGTAATAATTGGGTTGTAGCCTTCACTTGAGAGAAATAAATTTGCTTCATATTAGGGGTGTATACATTGAATGCTTTTTCTTCCATTCTAGAGATACTTTGCTAAGGAGAACATGTTCCAGTTCCATCCATGTAAATATGAAAGAGGATAAGTCACCATCTTTCTTTAAGGCTGCATAATATTCCATGGTATACATGTACCACAGTTTATTAAACCATTCATGGATCGATGGGCTCTTGGGCTTCTTCCATGACTTAGCAATTATGAATTGGGCTGCAATAAACA
>CAUYON010021368.1:0-81044 GCA_963573935.1 Arctocebus calabarensis
TAATTAATTAAATTTATCACTTGAAGTACCAATTTCAACATTCCTTTATTTTTATGAAAATATCCAATCATTCCAAATTAAATTTTAGCCTTTAAAAAAAAAAAAAAAAAAAAAAAAAAGGATGAAAGGCGGCACCTATGGCTCAGAGGTGTAGGGAACCAGCCCCATACACCAGAGGTGGTGGGTTCAAACCTAGCCCTGGCCAAAAACTGTAATAAAAAAAAAAATTAGATGAAAATAAAATTTACATGCCGCCTACCTTAGGTCCTTTCTTTGAGGAACATGACATTGAACCAGACAAAAGGATTACGATGATAATTTCTGTGAAGGAACACTCGCACATGCTTGCAGATGAAATTCCAAATCTACCTGACACCCATTTGCACTTGCCAGAAGTCCACTCACAGTCCAAGTTGAAGATGTTCCTGAGACAGCACAAGAGGAGTTCACTGAACTTATTAACAGTGATGGAGCGAGAACTGATCTCTCTACAATGCCAGTTACAAAATTCTGGATCAAGTGTTTGTAGTCATATCCTGTTCTAAGACTGTGTTGCGCCTTCTTCCATTTCCAACAACATATCTTTGGGAAATGGTTTTCCAGCTTGTTGATTACCAAGTCTAAATACAAAAGTAGACTTGTTGTGAAAGATGATCTTTGTTGTGCTCTTGCGAAGACTGCCCTGAGAATTTCTGATCAGGTGAGAAAGATGCAATCTCAACCTTCACACTGACGTTGGCTTTTTACGCATGCTGTCACAAAACGTGGCAATGTAGTTTACTGTTATTATATTAAGAATATTACCCATGTTACACCATGCTTCATGACAAAATTTCATTTATTTGTAATAAGAGATAAATATTTCACAATATATAATTACATATTGTTTTTGTGATTAATCACTATGCTTTAATTATGTTCAATTTGTAACAATGCAAATACATCCTGCATATCAGATATTTACATTACAATTCATAACAGTAGCAAAATTACAGTTATTATTACGAAAATAATTTTATGGTTGGGGGTCACCACAACATGAGGAAGTGTATTAAAGGGTCGCAGCATTAGGAAGGCTGAGAACCACAGCTCTATTGCCTTGGGTAGAGTGCCATAATGTCATCCTAGCTCACAGCAACCTCAAAATCCCAGTTTCAAGGGATCCTCTTGCCTCAGCCTCCCAAGTAGCTGGGACTACAAGTATGTGCCACCATGTCTGGCTAGTTTTTTCTAGTTTTAGTAGAGACAAAGTCTTGGTCTTGTTAAGGCTGGTCTTGAACCCCTGAGCTCAAGCAATTCACCAGCCTGGGCCTCCCAGAGTGCTACAATTATAGGTGTAAGCCACCATGCCTGGCCAAGAAAAAACATTTTTTAATGGAACAGAATAGAAAAACTAGCCAGGTGTTGTGGCAGATGCCTCAAGTCCCAGCTACTGGGGAGGCTGAGGCAAGATAATTGATCAAGCTCACAAGTTTGAGGTTACTGTGAGCTATGACACCATGGTACTCTACCCAGGATGACAGAGTGACACTCTGTCTCAAAATAAATAAATAAATAATTAAAATGGAATAGAATAAATAAGAACTGTGAGATAATTACAAAAAGTATAGCATATGTATAATTGGAATAACCGAAGAAGAAAAAAGTTGAAAAGGAATAAATGTAATTATTGAGGTAATAATAACTAACAATTTTCTAAAATTAATGAAAGACACTAAACCACAGATCCAGGAAGTTCAGAGACTACCATGTAGGATAAACAGTAACAATCTACACCCAGGCATATCATATTCATACAGAGTAATATCAGAGACAAGAACAATCTTAAAAGAAGCTGGGATGGGCATGGAGGAATGGGGAAACACTTATCTACAGAGAAGCAAGACTAAGAATTACATTGGCCTTCTCTTCAGAAGCCATGCAAGCCAAGATAAGAGTGTAATAAAATATTTAATGCATTGAGAGAGAAACCTAGCAACTTAGAATTATGAATCCAGCAAAATTATCATTTTAAAGTGAAGGAAATGTAATCACTTTCTCAGACAAACAAAAACAGGAAGTTTATCTCTGGTAGATCTGTCCTACAACAAATGTCAGAAGAGGCCAGATGCAGCAGCTTATACCTATAATCCTAGCATTCTGGGAAGCCAAGGCAGGTGAATTGCTTGGGCTCAAAAGTTTGAGACTAGTCTGAGCAAGAGTAAGACCTTGTCTCTACCAAAAATAGAAAAAATTGGGCAGGCTGGATGGTGCATGCCTGTAGTCCCAGCTACTCCAGCTACTCAGAAGGCTGAGACAAGAAGATCACTTGAGCACAGTACTTTGAGGTTGACGTGAGCTAAAACAGCACAGCACTCTATCCTAGAGCAACAGAAGTGAGACTGTGCCAAAAAAGAAAGAAAGAAAGAGAGGAAGAGAGAAAGGGGGGGAGGAGTGAAGAAGGGAGAAAGGAAGGAAGGAAGGAAGGAAGAGAGAAAGGAGAAATGATAGAAGAAGGAAAATATAGGTCAGAAACTTACATCTGACCTTACACAAACAAACAAACTTACATAACCAATGTTCAGGAAACAAAGTGTTGACAAATTAAGGTAAAATAAAATATTTTAGTTTTCTTTTTTTTTTTTGTTTGAGATAGAGTCTCATTATGTCGTCCTCGGTAGAGTGCCGTGGCATCACAGTTCATAGCAACCTCAAACTCTTGGGCTTAAGCAATTTCTCTTGCCTCAGCCTCCCAAGTAGCTGAGACTACAGGCTCCTGCCACACACTTGGATATTTTTTTCTTGTAGTTGTCATTGTTGTTTAGAAGGCCCGGGCCAGGTTCAAACTCACCAGCCCCAGTGTATATGGCTGGTGCCGTAACCACTGAGTTATGGGCACTCAGCCTAGTTTTTTTAACTGATTTAAAATAAAATAGTTTGTTCAAAATAACAAGAAGAACACTATATTGGATAATTATAGCTTATGAATAAATGAAATGTATGACATGTATGTCACAAGGGAATGGGAAGAAAGAATTAGAAATACTGTGTTAAAGGCTTGGTGCCTATAGCTCAAGTAGCTAAGGTGCCAGCCACATACAGAGCTGGCAGGTTCGAATCCAGCCCCAGGCCCGCCAAACAACAATGACAACTACAACCAAAAAATAGCTGGGCATTGTGGCAGGCACCTGTAGTCCCAGCTACTTGGGAGACTGAGGCAAGACAATCCCTCAAGTCCAAGAGTTGGAGGTTGCTGTGAGCTGTGATGCCACGGCACTCTACCCAGGGCAACAGCTTGAGGCTCTGTCTCAAAAAAAAAGAAAAGAAAGAAAGAAAGAGAGAGAGAAAGAAAGAAACAAAGACTGTGTTATAAAATATCAGCATTACCCATGAAATGGTATAGTGTTCTTTGAAAGAGGACTTGTATGAATTGTAAATGTATATTGCAAGCTTTAGAGCAACAACTAAAAAACATTTCACAGATGTATAATTGATATACTAAGAGAGAAGGAAATCAGATTATACAAATGCTAAATTAAACTAAAGAAGGAAGGAGTAGAAAACAAAAAACAAAATGAGACTATTGAAACAAAAGGAACTACAAATATGGTTGCATTAATTCAACTACATCAATAATGACTTTAAATGTGAATTCACCATTAAAAGCCTAAGACTATCAGGATGGATAAAATAACAGGACTCACCTATATGTTGTCTATAAGACACAGATTACAAGTAAAGGGATAAATATATATCAAGCTAACACTAATCAAAAGAAAGTTGCAGTAACTAAATTAATTTCAGACAAATTATTTCCTGCCATATCTTGGAAGATGGTTCACATTCCAGGGAGGCCCTTAGCTCCAGGAGGAGTGTTGAAAAAAGTCAATGTTTATGTACATTGACTGTTTTTGCTTCCATTAGCCACGTCAAATGAGACAGATGAATCCCGGTAAGAATTAGCCAGTTGGAAAGCAGACTGGAATTGAACACATTTTTTCCTAAGGAGATTTTGTATAGCCTTTCCTATGTGTTCATTACCATACAATAGGAGCTAGTCAAAATAAGAAATTTACCTTCCTATCCAAGACTATTGCTTTATACAGCTCGGAGTATCCATCACAATATTCTGAATGTGGAGTTTGTACCATGGACTAGCAAATGAGTGAATGAAAGTCCTCAGTTTCAAGAACATTTGCCAGGCAAGAGCTATGGCTGTAGTTATTTGACCAAAGAACTGAGTGGAAGTAAATATACCAACGATATTAAGAATCCACAGGACTGGCCTTTAAGAATCTACAACTCGGCTCGGCGCCTGTGGCTCAGCGGGCTAAGGCGCCAGCCACATACACCTGAGCTGGTGGGTTCGAATCCAGCCCAGGCCCACCAAACAACAATGACGGCTGCAACCAAAAAATTGCCAGGCGTTGTGGCAGGCGCCCGTAGTCCCAGCTACTTGGGAGGTGGAGGCAGGAGACTCGCTTGAGCCCAGGAATTGGAGGTTGCTGTGAGCTGTGAGGCCACAGCACTCTATCCAGGGTCACAGCTTGAGGCTCTGTCTCAAAAAAACAAAAGAATCTATAACTCTTCAACTCCTAAAGTATCCCCTGAGCCCCCTAGAACTGAACCTACACGAGACAGGTCTCTTCAGTACCACTTTTGATGTGGCTAAATGATGGAAGAAGCTTCCAAAAGCACAGCCAAAATGCACCAAGGATGATGAGCAAGGAGATTTCCTGGCAAAGTCAGGGAGATGATTTTTGCAGTTCAAGCTCAGTGGGAATTTCATAATTGCAGCAGTTCATAGATTGCTCTTTCCTTCCACTTCTTTTCTTTTATAAAAGAGCATTTTTATCAACCTATTCCTAATTCACAACTATGTTTTTGGTGGGTAGAGGCGGGACACACAGATAACTTGCCTTTTAGAACACGCTGGCATGTAAGAGTCACAGGCAGTCCTGAGGAAGAGGCCTTCGTGCCATTGAGATCCCAGATCCTGAACTGAATATAGTAGCTGGATGGAACACTGCCCTGTTTCACTTGGAAGAGGGAAATGAGTATTTTTATATGTACAGGAAGATGAGGGAAGAGATGGCTCTCTGTGTAATCCGGAGTAGGCTGCTGCTGAGGCCACCTCTCTGGGCCTTCTCTTCTCTTCCTGTAACACAGTGCTATTTACCCTAAGGCTGTATTTCTCAGACTCCTTAACAGCTGGGTTTGACAGTGGGACTTGGTTCTAGTTAATGGATGTAATAAGATATCATATACAATCATACTCTTTTAAATAACATTTCAGTCGATGACAGCCCACGTATATGATGGTAATCCCATAAGATTGTAATGGAGGTGCTGCCAGTAGCTCAGTCAGCAAGGGTGCCAGCCAAATACACTTAGGGTGGCGGGTTCAAACCTGGCCCAAGCCTGCTAAGCAACAATGACAACTGCAACCAAAAAAATAGCTGGGCATTGTGGCAGGCCCCTATATTCCCAGCGACTTGGGAGGCTGAGGCAGGAGAATCACTTAAGCCCAAGTGATTGCTTGGAGGTTGCTGTGAGCTGTCATGCCTCGGTACACTACCCAGGGTGATAGCTTGAGGCTCTGTCTCAAAAAAAAAAAAAAAAGATTATAATGGAGTTGAAAAGTTCTTATCATCTAGTGACTTCATATCCAACATAAAGTTTGTGCAACATTAATCACGTTTGTGGTTTTGCTGGTATCAACAAACATACTAGTGATGACAGTCATATAAAAGTATATCACATACGATCGTGTACAATACATAATTTTTTTGAGACAGAGTCTCACTCAGTTGCCCTCAGTCAAGTGCCATGGCATCGTAGCTCAAGCAACCTCAAACTCTTGGGTTCAAGCAGTTCTCTTCCCTCAACCTCCTAGACAGCTGGGACTACAGGAACCTGCCACAACATCTGGCTATCTTTAGAGATGGGGGTCTCACTTTTGCTCAGGCTGGTCTTGAACCCCTGAACTCAAGAAATCCACCCACGTTGGCCTCCCAGAGTGCTGGGATTATAATCGTGAGCCACTGTGCCCAGCAATACATACATAATTTTTGATAATAAATAAGTACAAGTGCTGACAATTAAGTTTGCAAACTCCTTCTAGAAGAAGTGCTACAAACCTTGTCAGTGACTATCACTATAGTCACCTCTGAAGCACTCCCCTTGGGAAGCTATGCACCAATGCCAGCACCTAGTCCATCCTTTAACGCACTTTGGAACTCTTTTTCTGGAATGGCTATCATAGCTGTCATTGCATTACCCTTGAGGTCCTGAATGCCATCAAAATGTCTTCTTTCAATATTTCCTTTATCTTTGGGTAAAGAAAAAAGTCACTGGGACCCAGATCAGGTAAGTTGGGAGGGTATTCCAGTACAGTGATTTGTATACTATCCAAAATCTCTGTCACAGACAGTGTTATATGAGTTGATGCATTGTGGTGATGCAAGAGCCATGAGTTGTTGGCCAAGATTTTCAGTGAAGATTTTCCTATTTCTCTATTGGTATTTTCTTGGTCCCTTATGCTTCCCATAGTCAGTTGCTGATTTTAAGGCAAAATCTGGTAAATTTTTGCCATGTTTTCATCTGTTATGCTTGCACCCTGACCGCTCTTCATCAGTGATGCTTTCTCTCCTGTTGGAAAAATGCTTAAGCCATTGGCTCATTGCTGTTTTCTTCATGGCATTATCCCCATAAACTTGGAGTAACATGCCCCTGATTAAACGCTTGCCAAATTGAACAAGGAGATTATGAATGTTCGTTTGCTGCTCTAATTCAAGCTCCAACATTCTGGTGACAGCACACAAACACACTAAACAATAACAATGAACGCCACTCAGCAAAACACTGCACACATGGATGGGAACACACCTGGGAGACCCTGGCATACCAAGGTTCTGACACCTTACCTAGCTGTACCATGCTGCCAACATAAGCGCATGGTGGCAAGTTTGAGAACTTAAGTGTCAGACCTCATATGTTACTAGTTTATATATTTACTATTCTTAGCTTTTTATCATTACGTTGGAGGGTACTCTTTATACGACTAAAAAAAAAAAGTTATTGTGAAACAACTTCAGGCAGATCCTTCAGGAGATATTCAGGAAGAAGGCATGTTTATTACAGATGTGTGACCTTCCAGGTGTGGAGGTGGAAGACAGTGATTCTGACCATCCTGACCCAGTGTAGGCCTAGGCTGTTGTGTATATTTATGGCTTAGTTTTTTTTTTTTAAGAGACAGTCTCACTTTGTCACCCTCGGTAGAGTCACGGCTCACAGCAACCTCCAGCTCTTGGGCTTAGGTGATTCTCTTGCCTCAGCCTCCTGTGTAGCAGGGACCACAGGTACCCACCACAATGCCCAGCTATTTTTTGTTGTTGTTGTTGCAGTTTAGGGCCAGGTTTGAACCCACCACCCTCGGTATATGGGGCCGGTGCCCTACTCACTGAGGCGCCGCCCAGTTTTTTCGTTTTTTTTTTTTAATTCATTTTTTTATTTTTGGAGACTGAGCCTCAAGCTGTTGCCCTGGGTAGGGTGCTGTGGCATCACAGCTCACAGCAACCTCCAATTCTGGGCATAAGCGATTCTCTTGCCTCAGCCTCCCAAGTAGCTGGGACTACAGGTGCCCGCCACAACGCCTGGCTATTTTTTGGTTGTAGTTGTCATTGTTGTTTGGTAGGCCCGGACTGGATTCAAACCCCCCAGCTCTGGTGTATGTGGCTGGCGCCTTAAGCCACTTGAGTTACAGGCACCGAGCCAGTGTGTGTCTTAGTTTTTAACAAAAATGTTTAAAAAGTAAAAAAGAAAAATGTTTAACTCAAAAACAGAAAATGGATTATAGAATAAGGATATAAAGAAAATAATTTTTTACAGTTATACAATGTATTTGTGTTTTCAGCTAAGTATCACGTGTATTTCGAAAGAGTTAAAAAAGGTATAGCAAATTGAAAGTTTATAAAGAAAAAAGGTACAAGGAGCTAAGGTTAAATGTACTATTGAAGAAAGAAAAGTATTTTTGTGCAAATTTAGTGTGGCCTCAGTGTACAGTATTTATAAAGTTTATAGAGGCCTGGTCCGGTGGCTCACACCTGTAATCCTGGCACTCTGGGAGTCTGAGGCAGGTGGATTGCTTGAGCTCAGGAGTTCCAGACCAGATTGAGCCACAGTGAGACCCCTTCTCTACTAAAAATTAAAAAAAAAAAAATGAAGAAAGAAAAAATAACAGTGTTGTGGTGAGCGCCTGTAGTCCCAGCTACTCAAGAAGCTGAGGCATGAGGATCCCTGGAGCCCAAGAGTTTGAGGTTGCTATGAGCTATGATGATGCCACATCATTCAACCCCAGGATGACGTAGTAAGACTCTGTCTCCAGAAAGAATTTTTTTTTAAGTTTACAGTTGGCTGGGTTGCATGGCTCATGCCTGTAATCCTAGCACTCTGGAAGGGCAGATGGCTTGAGCTCAAGAGTTTGAGGTTGCTGCGAGGTATAACATCACAGCACTCAACCCCAGGTCCACTGAGTGAGACTCTGTCTCCAAAAAAAGCTTGCAGTCATGTCTGGACCTTCACATTCACTGGCCACTCACTCACTGACTCACCAGGAGCAACTTCCAGTCTTCAGGCCCCATTCAGAAGGATCTCAGAAAGGTGTGCCATTTCTTTAAACTTTCATAAGTGTAATTTCCTGTGTTTATTTATTTTTAGAGACAGAGTCTTGCTCTGTCACCTGTACTAGAGTGAAGTGGCCCTATCACAGCCCCTGGCACCCTGGACTCCGAGGCTCAGGCTCAAGTTCGAGATGTGTAGATGAATTTAGCTGCAGAACTACCCACCAATGTGTTACAGTTCTCTCCAGTATTCAGGACGGGAGCACAGCACAGGTGTGAGCCTGGAAGCCACAGGCCCTGCCATGCAGCCCGGGGTGTGGCAGGCTCTGCCATTTCCGATTGCCTGTGTACGCTCTATGGTGTCCGCACATGGCGAAATGGCCTAGGGACGCATTTCTCAGAACGCAGCCCTGTCTTTGAACATCACCTTGTTGCAGGAAGACAGGTGGCGAGAAAGAACAGCCAATCACCGTGTGTACAAGAGGAAGGGCTTTATTTCCGCTGGGACTATGGCACAGAGGAATTCAAAATGCCTTGCTGGCTCAGTCTTCTCCTTCTCATCCCCAGTAGAAAGTTCAGGCTCTCGGGTCCCTTTCTCCCTGGTCAGTTTGAATCAAGCTGGAGAAGCGGCTCTGGCTTTCACAGACGAGGAAGCAAGCATCAGTTTTCAGGTCCTAGGAAGTTAAATTTTGGCAAATTCCCAAGAGCTGAGTCACCACCCTGAGGACCTCACAGGTGTATCCTGTGGGTCTCCTTGAGAAGAGATCAGTTCTCTCAAACCTCGCTTTTGCCGGTATCCTCTCTCGACATGACTGTATGTTATATATTTTGGGGCTTTTTTTTTTTTGAGACCGAGCCTCAAACTGTCCCCCTGGGTAGAGTGCTGTGGCATCACAGCTCACAGCAACCTCCAACTCCTGGGCTTAAGCGATTCTCTTGCCTCAGCCTCCCAAGTAACTGGGACTACAGGCGCCCGCCACAATGCCTGGCTATTTTTTGGTTGTATTTGTCATTGTTGTTTGGCGAGCCGGGCTGGGTTTGAGCCCTCCAGCTTTGATTATGTGGCTGGCGCCTTAGCCGCTTGAGCTACAGGCACAAGCCTGGGGCTGATTTAAAAACAGACATACTGGTCCTTGGTTCTTTCTCTTTTCCCAAAGGCCGGGAGGTTGAGAGGTCGTGAGCACTGAAGCAGCCATCTCAGGTTACCCGACAGCAGCCAGAGCAGAGCAGCAAAGTACATATCACACAAGCCTCAGTCTCCAATGCCACAGAGCTGCATTTCAGCCCTGGAGTGCTTATGTTCAGTCTGTGGCACAGAGAGAAATAAAATTCCCTAAATGTTTATTTGGGTCTTTGTTAGAGCAACTCAAGCTGTAACCTAATTAATGCATGTTCGTGACCACGTACATATCTCCTTGTATTATAATCATTTCTGTAATTATGATTCTTTTTATTATAAGTAATCAGCAATAATAATAATGTCAGCAACTAATGTCAAAAGTGCAAGCGGGTCCAGTTGCTTATCTAATTATTTGAGGTGGGGCTTGTCAAGGAAGAAAAGAATTTTTTAGTATGACCATCATCTTTTTTTTTTTTTTGAGAGAGAGAGGCTCAAGCTGTCACTCTGGATAGAGTGCTGTGGCATCACAACTCACAGCAACCTCCAATTCCTGGGCTCAGGCGAGTTTCTTGCCTCTGCCTCCCAAGTAGCTGGGACTACAGGCACCCACCACAACGCCCGGCTACTTATTTGGTTGCAGCCATTATTGTTGTTTGGCAGGCTCGGGCTGGATTCGAACCTGCCAGCTCAGGTGTACGTGGCTGGTGCCTTAGCCCGTTGAGCCACAGGTGCTGAGCCATGACCATCATCTTAATGGAAGAACCATAGAAGCCATCTCAAATCCATCCTGAGATTTTATTTTATTTTATTTATTGTTTTGAAACAGATTCTGTCACTCTAGGGTTGAGTTGCACGGCATCATAGCTCACAGCAACCTCAAACTCTGGGGCTTAAGAGATCCTCTTGTTGCAATATCTCACACCTGTAATCCCAGCACTCTGGGAGGCCAACGTAGGCAGATAGCCTAAGTTCACAGGTTCGATACCAGCCTGAGCTAGGGCAAGACCCCTGTCTCTAAAAATAGCTGAACATTGTGGCGGACACCTATAGTTCCAGCTGCTCAGAAGGGTGAACCAAGAGAATTGCTTGAGCCCAAGAATCTGAGGTTGCTGTGACCTCTGACGCCATGGTACTCTACTGGGGGCAACAAAGTGAGACTCTGTCTCAAAAAAAAAAAAAAAGCAGAGAGAGTGAGCGAGAGAGAGCTCCTTTGTCTCAGCCTCCCAAGCTGCTTGGGACTAGAGGCACCGGCCACAATGCCCAGGTAGTTTTCCTATTTGTAGACAGAGTGTCTCTCTTTGTTCAGGCTGGTCTCATATTCACAAGCTCAGGCAATCCACCAGCCTCAGCCTACCAGAGTGTTTAGGATTACGAGCATGAGCCACCACACCCAGCCCCATCGGGAGCTTTTAAAGGAGGGGCCACGTGCCTTGGGGCAGGTTGTGGTGGAACTAACAGGAGCTGCAGGATTTGAGGGTAAGTTGCAGAAGCCAGAGACTTATGGCATCAGGAAGTGTGCCCAGAGGCCCTCCGAACCTCAGCTCCTTGTCTTAAAGAAAATCTACCATTTGAGGGAAGTAACTCAAAATTACAGAGGGGGGGAAGAAAAACAAAAAAGCACACAGGGGTTGTTAAAATTTTTTCACCGTGCTAGAAACACTAATAACAAGTGTTAAGTCTAGAGGAAGGAAAAGAACTTTCATCTGAGGAATGTGAGACTTCTAAAATTATTAGGTCCAGCAAGGTATTAAAATGAGACTAGCTCACGCCCTACTCCAATCTTTGAGGAAGGTATTCATCTCTGGAAACTGCTTGCTATTGCCACGAGTAGCTATAAATTAACCTAATAATGCCACACTTGACACTCACCCAATAGCTTAACAAAATATAGGTTATCACCAATGAACGTTATGCCCGTAAGCCAGGGAGAATTCCTGACAAACAACTCTGCATCAGGTCACTCCCAGTCCGCTTTCCTGCTTCTAAAAATCCTCTGTAACTGCTACTATTTGGAGTGTATGTTCAGGGCAGTTTGAATCTCTGCTCCTGGGTTGTAATCTTCAACCTCAGCCCAAGTAAACTCTCCATGTTTCTTCAGCTTCTTCAGCTTCTCCCTTTTAAGTTGTCTTTACTGTAATCCAAAGGCTAGAAGTTCAGCCAAGGATCTGGAAGAGAAAATAGAGAAGTCATCAGTAAGTGAGGTCATTCTAGTATCTGCTTCTGCAAACCATATTTCTTTTTTTTTTTTTGGCTGGGGCCGGGTTTGAACCCACCACCTCCTCCATATGGAGCTGGCACCTTCCTCCTTTGAGGCACAGGCGCTGCCCCAAACCATATTTCTTGTTTTCAGGGATAGAAGTCCTAAAATCCTTGGAACCTCCCCAGTGATAAGTGCAGTTTTTTGTTTTTCTTTTTGTAGAGACAGTCTCACTTTATCACCCTCAGTAGAGTGCCATGGCGTCTCACAGCTCACAGCAACCTCCAACTCCTGGGCTTGGGCGATTCTCCTGCCTCAGCCTCCCGGGTAGCTGGGAGCACAGGTGCTGGCCACAACGCCCGGCTATTTTTTTTGTTGCAGTTCAGCCGGGGCTGGGTTTGAACTCACCACCCTCAGTATATGGGGCCGGCGCCTTACTAACTGAGCCACAAGTGCCGCCCTGATGAGTGCAGTTTTGTATGATGATGAGTTGATCTTTGGCTGAGGGCCCTAGGATAGCTTCAGAATATGCTTGCCAGGGCACCCAGCCATGATGGGGTTAGAACTTTGAGCCAAACCCCAACCTATTGGCAAAGAGAGACAACCTGAAGGTTGAGTTGATCAACAGTGGCCAATGATGTAATCAATCATGCCTACATAATAAAGCTTCGGTAAAAACCCCCGAGGACAGGGATTGGAGAGCTTGAGAGCTTCCCATCATTGCTGAGCACGGGCGACTCGCCCTGAGTGGCACAGAGGCTCCCAGCTCCTGTGCATCTTTTCCATCTGGCTGGTCCTCTATTCTGTGTAATAAACAAGTAAACATGAGTGTTTCCTTGAGTTCTGTGGGCCACTTTAGCAAATTAATGAAACGGGGTGGAGAGAGCATCATTGTGAACACCGATTTATGGACAGTTGGTCAGAAGTATGATTGACAACAGAAGTGGGGGGCAATCTTGTGAAACTGAGCTCTCTAAGGACACCAAACTGATGTCCTGGGGGAATCTGCTGCTGAATCCATCGCTTACTTACAGCAGCATTCTGTGTTGTGACAGTATGGTAGGAGAAACTAAGTGGGTTTTTTGTTTGTTGTTTTGTTTTTGTTTTTTTCATATATCCTTACAGCTACCTGGTTGGTATGAGGCTGGATGTAACGGAGCGGGCCCCCAACTGTGAGTATCGAGAGACAGGCTGGGATGTCAGTCCTGATTTCACAGTCTTCAGAATGAGAAATCAGACTCAGCTTTGGCTATATATCTATCTTCTGTATTATACTTTGTTGCTAAGGCTATATGGGGCAAGAGATGAAAACTTCCATTCATTCCTAGTGGAGATGCAAATGGGTACAATCCGTGTGAAGTGGAATTTGGCAATATTGAAAAAACACACATGGTTATTTCTTCACACAACAAATACACTATTTATTTATTTATTTATTGAAGACAGAGTTTCACTCTGTTGAGTGCCCCAGTGTCACAGCTCATCGCAACCTCAAACTCTTCGGCTCAGGTGATCCTCTAGCCTGAGCCTCCCAAGTAGCTGGGACCACAGGCACCCGCTATTTTTAGAGACTGATTTTGCTCTTATTGAGGCTGGTCTCGAACTGATGAGCTCAACCAATCCACCCACTTTGGCCTCCAGAGTGCTAGGCCTTATAGGTGTGAGCCACTGTGCCCAGACAATTACATTTTTAGGAAGTTGTTCTGAAGCTGTAGTACTATAAAAATATGCATGAATAAGATTGGTTAATTACAGCTCTGTTTATCACTGTACTTGAAATGCCCACAGATAGAAAAGTAATTAAATGGACTATGGTATATCCAACAGTGGAGTACTATACAACTATAAGAATGAATTAGTAGGGGCAGCGCATGGGGCTCAAAGGAATAGGGCGCCAGCCCCATATGCTGGAGGTGGTGGGTTCAAATCCAGCCCTGGACAAAAACTGCAAAAAAAAATAATAATAATAAATTAGTAGGGATAATTTCTATAAATTGATAAGAGTGATTCCCAGAATATATTAAGTGAAAAAAGAAAGTGCAAAGAAGCATCTATGGTAGCAGGGGTCCGTGAGACACTTTCAGGTGGTCCATGAGGTCAAAACTATTTTCTAAACAATACTAAAACAATATTTGCCTTTTTCATTGTGCTGACATTTGCATTGATGGAGCGTGAAACTGTAAAATTACTGATACTTTCTTGAATCACTGCCATTAGCAAGTATTCTCCACTGCCAAACACTCAGTAACAAGGAAGAAGGAGAAGGAGGCGGGAAAAGGAAGAAGACAGTTTCACTTAAGAATGTGCTCGATGGGCTCCACACCTGAAGCTCAGTGACTAGGGAGCCAGCTACATATACCGGAGCTGGTGGGTTCGAACCTGGCCCAGGACTGCCAAACTACGACAACTACAACCAAAAGAAAATAGCTGGGTGTTGTGGCAGGCACCTGTAGTCCCAGCTACTTGGGAGACTGAGGCAAGAGAATAGCTTAAGCCAAGAGTTAGAGGATGCTGTGAGCTGTGATGCCACAGCACTCTACTGAGGGCAACATAGTGAGACTCTGTCTCAAAAAAAGAAGAAGAAAAAAAAAAGAATGTCCTTGATGAAACAGTACAAATTAGTAATTGTATCAAAACTTGACCCTGAAAACAAATCTTTTTACTATTTTGTGTAACCAAATTGGAAATTCTTTTTTTTGAGACAGAGTCTCACTTTGTCACCCTCAGTAGAGTGCCATAGCATCACAGCTCACAGCAACCTCACACTCCTGGGCTCAAGCAATTCTCTTGCCTCAGGCTCCCAAGTAGCTGGGACTACAGGCACCCACCACAATACCTGGCTATGTTTTGGTTGTAGTTGTCATTGTTTGGGAGGCCCAGGCTGGATTTGAACCTACCAGCTCCAGTGTAGGTTACTGGTGCCCTAGCTGCTGAGCTACAGGTACTGAACCATTTTCCTTTTTTTAATGCCTTTATTTCTTTTTTTTTTTTTTTTTTTTTTTTTTGTAGTTTTTTTGGCAGGGGCTGGGTTTGAACCCGCCACCTCCAGCACATGGGACCGGCGCCCTACTCACTGAGCCACAGGCACCGCCCTAATGCCTGTATTCTTTCACTCTGGGAAGCCCATTTGGGTGGATTGCTTGAGCTCGGGAGTTCAAGACCAGCCTAAGCAAAAGCAAGACCCCGTCTCTACTAAAAATAGAAAAACCAGCCAGGTATTGTGGTGGGCGTCCAGCTATTTGGGAGGCTAACACAGGAGGATCACTTGAGCACAGGAGTTTGAGGTTGTTGTGAGGTAAGACACCACTGCACTCTACCCTGGGGAGACTAAGACTCTGAGAAAGGAAAGAAAAGAAAGAAAGAAGGAAGGGAGGAAGGGAAAAGTATTAGATCAATATTTTTATAATTTCTCATACTTAATTTCTAATGTAGTGTATATAATAGATATAAACAAAACACACATAAACAAAAGTTCTTTGGCTCGTCAATAATTTTTAAGAGTGAAGTGATCATAAGACTAAAAAGCTTGGGAATTACTACCTGTTACATAAAATATATATACATATATATGTCTGTATCATCTGAAGTGACTGATTCCAGGGCTAGAGTAGGGAAAATATAATACAAACTTGGAACATTTTGTTATGCAAAAAAATAAGAAAATTCTTGGGTGGCGCCTGTAGTTCAAAGGAGTAGGGCGCCAGCACCATAGGCCAGAGGTGGCGGGTTCAAACCCAGCCCCAGCCAAAAACTGCAAAAAAAAGAAAAAAGAAAGAAAGAAAAGATAAGAAAAATGTTTAAAAAATGATGGCGGCAAGGGAAAAGAATAAGGGAGCCGGTTTGACTTGCTGCCACTGGCCAAATCCAAGACCATTGAGCATCAAGATAAATAATAGCTGGATACTTGTAGTCCGAGCTAATAGGCCAAAAAGGAAGGATTCCTTGAATCCAGGAGTTCAAGGCCAGCCTGGGCAACATAGCAGGACCCCATCTCAATAATTATTATTATAATATAATGATAGGGTAAAACAGGACTCCAGAAATCTGTACTAATAGGCAAAGAAACAAATGGAGAAGGGAAAGCTCTCCTTGTTAGTGGAATATTAACCACTAAATGTTGAAAAAAATGAGAGATCATTGAATTAGTGAGTATAGTTTGACAGTATCTACCCTGTTTCAAAATATCAATTACAAAGGGAGAATAAATAACTCTCCAGTGGGGAAGCCTGGCAGACACCACCTCAACCAAGTAATCAAAGTTAACATCACCAGGGAGGGGGCGAGCCAAACCTGACATCATGTCCCACCTAATATTAATACAATGCATTGAGAAGGATACAATATCAGTTTTGTGGCACAGCTGTTGAACATGCGCAGCCTCAACCTAATCCCGAGTATATATCATATAATGCCAAAATGAGAGATGTGCTACAAAATAATAGGCCTTTACTTTCAAAAAGTAGGAATACACCGTCGGGAATGACAAATGCAGACTGATGGAGATGAAAGGAGACGGAAGAGTCGGCTGATGAAATTCAGTGTGTGGTCCTAGATTGGATCCTAGTCGGGGAGCTTTTGTTTTCTGATGAAGGTCATTATTTGACAACTAGAAAAATACGAATATGGTCAGTATGTTAAGTAATAGCATTATATCAGTGTTAATTTCTTAATTTTGATAATTGTATTACGTAAGAGGATGTCTTTGTTCTCAGGAAATACACAATGAAGTATTTAGGACACAAAGGGTAACGTATCTGCAATTTACTCTCAAATGATTCAGGATAGAAAGACATGGGAAAGGGCTATGGGTCTGCATATGAGCGTGTGTGCATGTGTGTATGGGAAATACTAAACCAAATCAGGGTACTCTGGATGGTGAAGAGCATATGGGATTTCTTTGCATAATTTTTACAACTTTTCCATAAGGTTGACATTACATCCCAACCACAAATTACAAAACAAAAGTAAATGAGAAAACAAAAGATATTCTAGTACATGCTATAACAAAGCTGAACCTTGAACACATTATGCTAAATGAAATAAGCCAAACCGAGAAGGACAAATATTGTATGATTTTACTACTATGGAGAACCTAGAATAGTTAAATTCATAGAGGGTAAAATCCTCTGATTATATAAAAAAAAAAAAATCCTCTGGAGAAATCCCCCAGTTTAGAATGGAATAGAACATAGAACAGCAGTTACCGGCTCAGTGCCTGTGGCTCAGCGGGCTAAGGCGCCAGCCACGTACACCTGAGCTGGCGGGTTCGAATCCAGCCTGAGCCCACCAAACAACAATGATGGCTGCAACCAAAAAAAGGCTGGGCATTGTGGCAGGTGCCTATAGTCCCAGCTACTTGGGAGGCGGAGGCAGGAGACTCGCTTGAGCCCAGGAATTGGAGGTTGCTGTGAGTTGTGATGCCACAGCACTCTATCCAGGGTGACAGCTTGAGGCTCTGTCTCAAAAAAAAAAAAAAAAAAAAAAAGAACAGCAGTTACCAGGGGCTGAGAGGAAGTAGAATGGGAGGTTAATGTTTAATGGGTATGGAGTTTCATTTTGGTTAGATGAAAAGAAAACTGGAGGTGGATAGTGGTAATGGTTGCCCAAAAAATGTGAATGTACTTAATGGTTCTGAGGCTCATGCCTGTAACCCTGGCATTCTGGAAGGCCAAGGTGGGTGGATCCCTTGAGTTCATGTGTTTGAGACCAGCCTGAGCAAGAATGAGACCTCATTCAAAAAATAGAAAAACTAGACAGTCATTTCGGCTCAGGCCTATAGGCCCAGTTATTGGGAGACTGAGGCAAAAGGATCTCTTGAGCTCAAGAGTTTGAGATTGCTATGAGCTGTGATGATGCCAGGGCACTCTGCCCAGGGTGACTGAGGAAGACTCGGTCTCAAACAGAAATAAATAAATAATGAAAAATTAAAAACCATTTAAAAAATGGTCAGAATAGTATATTTTATGTTATGTGTGTTTTACTACACATATAAAAATAGCAAATGAGGCTGACACTTTAGCCCCATGGTATCTATGAGTGCTCCTTCCCCAGAACCGATCACAAAATGCACTTTCATTCTATAAAAACATTTAAGGAACTAATTCCT
This sequence comes from Arctocebus calabarensis, assembly GCA_963573935.1. NCBI lineage: Eukaryota > Metazoa > Chordata > Mammalia > Primates > Lorisidae > Arctocebus > Arctocebus calabarensis. The sequence goes on from CAUYON010021368.1 coordinate 18,024, forward strand.
TCTGCACCAGAGATCTTATGCCATCTTGCCAATCATAGTGAGAAACACCTCATTTAAATCATTCTTACAAGCTGACTCAAGAGGTAATCGCAAACACTCTGGTAATCAGCCACCAGTGGAACCCCAGGGTATCACTTCCCAAGAAGCCTGGGGACCTGCCGGAATCAAGCATTTTGCAAGCCCTTCCTTTTCACGCCCTTTGACCTCTGCCGTGCAAACTGGAAAAATAAAGCAAGGTACAATAGCTGACTTATGCAGTCTAAATTCTGGCATAGGCCTTGCTCTGAGTGAGTTCACTTTCTCAGCCAGGTTACTTGTTCCTTTTTTACAGTATAAGCAACGGTAAAGTGCCCTCTGTACTTTACTTGTCTGTAGAAATTGCCTGCACAGAAAACCAGATACCAAGGCTTAGTCAAGCTCGTCTTATTTTTAGAAACTTAAAATACTGAGTGAAAAAACTCATTTTCATTTTCAAAGGCACAATGAAATTCTAGGCCTTTCAAACCCCCTATTAATGGCACCAGCCCCATGTACCAGAGGTGGCGGGTTCAAACCTAGCCCTGGCCAAAAAAAAAAAAAAAAAACTTTAGGGCAGCACCTGTGGCTCAAAAGAGTAGGGCACCGGCTCCATATGTGGCGGGTTCAAACCCAGCCATGGCCAAAAACTGCAAAAACAAACAAACAAACAAAAAAAAACCCCATTAACTAGACTCTGCCTTTAACTGATTTGGAGAAAGCTACAAACTTCACCTTCCTCATGTCTTGGGCACTATCCTCATTTCCTCCATGATAAGGTGGCCATCCCAGCCTAATCTAGCAATTTGGCCTTAGTATACAATCCGAGGTGTGCCTTCCACTATTTCTTCTCTATTTGTCAAAGTAGACTACCAAACTGTAGAATAAATCCATGAAGTGTAATTTGCTCCACAGAGTGTGCCCATTTTCAAGACATCGACTATGCCTTGGCCAGTGCGACTCTCTTCACCAGCTGCGAACAAGAGGCCTCTTTCGCTGACACCTTCATCAACTCTGCTTCCTTTAATTTTTGAAGTCTTCCTTTGAATGTCTGAGTACATTTACCTAGTTTTCTTTGTTTACTTATTTTTTTTTTATACCAACCAGCTTACTATGCACCCACTGTGCACTCGAGAGTGTTTGTCAATATTCGTCAAGTGAACGATATCATTATTTTGGCTCATTGCAGACAAAAAAGGAATGTGGAGCTGTAACCCTACAGCTTGGGCACAGACATTATTTCCCTTTAGGGTGACAAATGGTCAAACTTGATCTGACACAGGAAGTTGAATCCTAGAGAGATGCACACGATTTTGTTTTCATCGTGTTTTGAATGTCTGTGAGCCCTCTGATAATGTCCAGAGTGGATGTAGATGAGAGTGTAAATCTAGAAGTCTCAGGTTCAGTAAAATAAACCCTCAATTTCATTAACCCAGAAGAAAGAGTACAAACTTTTTGTGTGTCCTCCAAACCTTCTCAACTTGATTTCTCGAGAATAATCGATGTGTGTGCAGGTGTGGATGTGTGGGTCATGGGCGTTCTTGTCCTACAGATGATCAATGAAGAATGAGTGCAAATGATCCATTCCAGCACTTTTTCCTTTTTCTAATTGAGCCATCTATTATCACATACGGATTCCTAACAGTCAATTACTTAAGTCTTCTTTACATAGTTTGAAGTCCAATAATACAAAATTCATTTTATCTCCAACTCTTGGGCTTAAGTGATTCTCTTGTCTCAGCCTCCCAAGTAGCTGGGACTACAGGTGCTTGCCATAATGCCCGGCTATTTTTTTGTTGCAGTTTAGCTGGGTCCGGGTTTGTGGGGCCAGCGGCCTACTGATTGAATGACAGGCACCTCCCTCTTTTTAAATTTTTTTGAGAAGAATCTCACTCCGTTGCCTAGGTTAGAGTGTTATGGCCTCAGCCTAGTTCACAGCAACCTCAATATATACACATACATACATATACACACATGTGGAGGCTCACGCCTGTGATCCCAGCACTCTGGGAGGCCAAGGCGGACTGATTGCCTGAGCTCACAGGTTCAAAACCAGCCTGAGCAAGAGTGAGACCCCCATCTCTAAAAAAAAAAAAAAAAAAAAAAAATAGCTGGGCATTGTGGCAGGAGCCTATAGTCCCTGCTACTCTGGAGGCTGAGGCAAGAGAATCACTTGAGCCCAAGAGTTTGAGGTTCCTGTGAGCTATGATGCTACAGCACTCTACCGAAGGTGACCAAGTGAGTCTCTGTCTCAAAAATAAATAAATAAAATTTATTCAGGACTAATAGATGTGTGTGGATTGTTGCCAATCACAGGAGGAAGGAAAGATAAAAATATGGACTGATTTAGACAGTTATTTCACCCTTGAAGTGGAGTTCTGCTAATCTACTCTATAAATGTGTTACGGGGGAAAGCTTCCAAAATGGGTTGGAAAAATAAAATAAACTATATCTAAGTTTTAAAAATAAAGTTTGTCTAAGTGGCTTGGAAGAGAATAAGTTTCCCTCCCTTTTAAGGTAATATGGAAGAATTGTTTTGGCTTTTGCATGACATTCTGTGGAGGCCTGATGAACGCTTTGGGAGATAACAGATTGTTCTCATTTACAAATATTCCACCAACCAGAAAGCTTCTACTTAACTGTTACATGCCTTTCGAGGGATGTCCTGACTCCATTTATACATTGACAGCGTTTGTTAATTCATATGAGTGAGAAAACACGTTGCCCTGTTTTTTTACATATTGTCATGCTGGGCCAAATCTCCCAGGAAAATTACCTGCATCAAGATTAACATTTCCAATTTTGTTGATTTGGTCACCCCAATCCAAAACCATTTGACAAGTGGTTTGACAGCCTTAGTTCTTATTTCTTATAAAACGCTATAAATAATTAGCATCCAGAGTGTTATTAGGGGTTATTCCCACTTGCTAATGATTAACCATCTAATGGTTCTTGGACTGCAGAGTTAATCTTAAAGTCCTTAAACACAACTGTGTCCCATTTTAGCTTCCTGCTCAGCTTTTTGTATAACATTTGTGAAGACCTCTAATGTAAACACAAACCAAACCTAAATGTCCAATAATTGGGGATTGGTGTATAAATTATATCTACAGTACTACGGACTATTATTTAGTCACTAAAAATGATTTAGTCCTCCCCCTCACACACACACCCCCCGTGCCACTCTATGATTGGGCCTTTGCTTCCTCCAACCTTGCCTCACCACCCCCCAAGTAGCCATTGTTAACATATCCCTGGGTATCATTCCAGAAATATGTAGGCATACAAAAATTTTTACACGAAGGGGGTAATACTATATAAATCTGTATCTTGCTTTTTTTTTTTTTTTTTGCAGCTTTTGGCCAGGGCTGGGTTTGAACCCGCCACCTCCAGCATATGGGCCCAGCGCCCTACTCCTTTGAACCACAGGCGCCACCCCCTTTTTTTTGGGAGATAAGTTCTCCCTTGGTAGAGTGCTATGGCGTCATAGCTCATAGCAACCTCAGACTCTTCAACTCAAGTGATCCTCTTGCCTCAGCCTCCTACGTAACTGGAACCACAACCCCCCAGCTATGTTTAGAGGCTTTCTTCTTCAGGCTGGTCTCCAACTTCTGAGCTCAGGCAATCTCCTGCCTCAGACTCCTAGAGTGCTAGGGTTATGGCCATGAGCCACTGTGCCTGGCCTTTATATCTTCCTTTTAAATAAAACCAACTTGACACATAATGTTTCCACATCAATTCCATCTGATTTACTTTATTGTTGTAATAACAGCAAAATACACTTTTCATGGTTTTTTGCCCTGTGTTTTTTGGCTATTTTGATTCCTTTTTTGATAAACTACTAGTCTATAAACTGTCCAATTTCTTAAACATAGAAATGTTTAAGCTCTTGCCTAGAATATGTATAAGCTCTTCATAAATTAAGGCAATTGGTATTATGCTTGACATGTGCTGCAACTATTTCTCCAAGTTTCTTAGCTTTTAAAAATTTTATGGGCAGTGCCTCTGGCTCAGTGGATAGGAGCCGGCCCCATATACGAAAGGTGGCGGGTTCAAACCCAGCCCCAGCCAAACTGCAACCTAAAAGTAGCTGGCTGAGCATTGTGGCAGGCGTCAGTAGTCCCAGCTACTTGGGAGGCTGAGGCAAGAGATTAGCTTGAGCCCAGGAGTTGGAGGTTGCTGTGAGTTGTGATGCCACAGCGCTCTACCCGGGCAACAGCTTGAGGCTCTATCTCAAAAAGAAAAAAAAAAAAAGAAAATTTTATGCAATTTTGCCTTAGACATAAGTTCTTTCTAAAATAAAAATGTTCATAAACATTTATATCTCTTATCACTTCTCAATTTTGTGTTCTGATTAGAAAGACCTTCCCTGCTCCAAGATCCTATATTTTCTCATGCCTTCTTCTAGAACAGAGCTTCTCACTCTTAGCACTACTGACATTTCGGACAGGAGAATTTTTGTCATGGAGGGTCGTCCGCTGCAGGGTAGAATGTGGAGCAGTGTCACTGGCCTCTATCCTCTAGATGCCAGCAGCCTCTCCTCCTGTTCAGTTGCAAGCACCAGAATGTCCCCAGAAGACATCAGATGTTTCCTGGGAAGTAAAATTGCTAAACACATCCTGTTTTGAGAATCACCGTTCTAAAATATACATGGGTGCATTTTAAATTATTTTTACAATTCAGATGAACTGTATTTTTGTTAAAGGAGTGAGATCCAGGTTTATTTTTAACTAAAGGTAGTCAATCCCAATTCAATTTATCCCTGATATGAAAAGCCACCTTTGCCAAAATTTAAATCTCCATATATATTCTAATCTGCCTCCTTGCTCTTTGTTCCCTCTTTATTTATTCTCTAGGACAAATCTTTTACATTTTAATTATTACAAACTTCAAAATCTACCTTAATAGGCCAGGCACGGTGGTGGCTCACGCCTGTAATCTTAGCACGCTGGGAGGCCCGGGCTGGTGGATTGCCTGAGCTCATAGGTTTGAGACTAGCCTGAGCAAGAGTGAGACCTTGTCTCCAAAAGTAGCCAGGTGTTGTGGTGGGCACCTGTAGTCCCAGCTACTTGTGAGGCTGAGGCAAGAGAATCTCTTGAGCCCAAGTGTTTGAGGTTGCTGTGAGCTATGATGACATAGCACTCTAACAAGGGTGATAAAGTGAGACTGTCTCAAAAAAAAAAAGTATATATTATAGATACATTATATATATATATAATGTAGGTATATATACCCTCATATTTAGGCATATGTGTATTTATATATATACCTTCATATTTAGGAGGTATCCCCAGGCCCAGCACCCTCTCCCTGGCCCAACTCTTCTCTTTCAGAATTTGTCCTGGCTGCTGTGAGATGTTCAGTTTCAAAGAACTGTGGGATTGTCTCACCAACTAAAGAAAAAAAAAAGAAAAAGCCTTGCTGGTATTTTTCTGAAAATTGCTTTGAGTTTAAAGATTGGTTTAGGAACCTAACATCTTTACAAAACTTTCACTGTTCTATTTTCCTAGAAAAACTAAGTTGTCATTTATTTTATGTAAACTTTCCTTACATCTCTCAGTGGGGTTTTCAAGTTCTTTTTGTAAAATTTGCACATATTTCTTGTTAATTTTATTCCTAGATATTTCATCATTTTACTGCTATTATAAATGTTTCCTCTAGAGCTTTGGGAAGAAGTAATGGTGATAAATGGAAACATGTGAATGGATTAACCCTCTGTTGGAAAGAAAGAGAATAAGTTAAAAACTGCTAGGGCATTCTGAACGTCTTTTGCTGCATAAATATGGTACTTGTTTTGAACAATATTTAAAAAAAAATCAGGGCACATTTCCTCCCTGCGTCTATAACATTAGCTCACTGCCTTTAGTTCTTTGTCAGACGAGCTCTTAACAGTCTGGCTCTTACTTAACATTTTGTTTTATTTATTTACTTATTTTTTAGAGACAGAATCTCACTTTGTTGACTAAGCTAAGTGCCATGGCATCAGCCTAGCTCACAGCAACCTCTAACTCCTGGGCTCAAGTGATCCTCCTGCCTCAGCCTCTCAAGTAGCTGTGACTACAGGTGCCTGCCACAACACCTGGTCAATTTTTTTTATTTTTAGTAGAGACGGGGTCTTGCTCTTGCTCAAGCTGGTCTCATAAGTCACTATACTTTGCCTCTGATCGTTTTTTTTTCTTTTTTTGCAATTTTTGGCAAGGGCTGGGTTTGAACTCGCCACCTCCGGCATATGGGGCCCGCACCCTACTCCTTTGAGCCACAGGCGCTGCCCAGCCTCTGATCATTTTTAACAGTAAAGAAAAAAAAAAAAAGAACATGAGAAATAACCCATACAATAGAAAATTTGGCAAAAGTTATGAATGGGCAAGAAAAAAAAGATCAATACAGAGAAATGGGCTCAAACTCTCAAACAAAAAAATGTGAACAATAGGGTGGTGCTGTGGCTCAAAGGAGTAGGGCGCTGGCCCCATATGCCGGAGGTGGTGGGTTCAAACCCAGCCCCAGCCAAAAACCGCAAAAAAAAAAAGAGAAATGTGAACATTAAAAAAATTAGGCGTCATTCTTTATCTATCTAAGAGATAGACAAACAGGATAGGCCTTGAAAGACAATGGTCAGCCCTTCCTTAAGTATCCCCAAGACCCTCAGCTCTGAGAAGTTAGATGATTGAGGAGATGATTATATAGACCTTTTGCGCAGTGCTTAGAGCATACCAGTCTGAATATTTTATCAAAATACCAGAGACTAAAAGCGAAAAGGATTCAATGACTGTGTGACTTACAGTTCCTGGAATCGAGCTTAATTAACTGTCCTTGAATAGATGAATCAATGAATTAAACAAATACATTAGCTGATCACTTGATGGACTTGATATCAAAAACAACAATAATAATTGCATCTATTGGTACACTTTTCTTTCTTTTTTTTTGCACCCGCCACAATGCCGGCCAGTTTTTTGTCATGGTTAGTTTTAGCTGGCCCAGGCCGGGTTCGAACCGCCACCCTCGACGGGTGACTGGCTCCTGTAACCACTGTACTACAGGGCCGAGTCATATTAGTACTTCGTTTCCAAGTCTCTATTTTGAGTTTTCCCTTTTAAAGTTTGCAGGCAGTGAAGAGTAACTTAACTTTATAACAACTCTCTTTTCTTTGCCTGGCCTTGAAAGCAGCCGCAGAAGATAAGACACTAAATGCAACTGTGTGTGCCCGGAGAGAAAAAAATAATGGTTAAAAATGTTTATCAGTCTGCACGCACGAAGCAATGTCTCCATTTTAACATTCATAGGAATTCAGCAAATAATATGTAGCAAATGTGACTCCCCAGACACTTTTTTTTAGCACTGGAAAGAATTCTACAAGTGATTGAATCCGTTTTCTTGAGAGGCCCTGAGACAATTATGGGAGTGACAGAGCCAGAACTGAAACTTGTTTTTCCACCTCGAGATAAGCGAATAAACAAAAAATAGCTTAGGCAAGTGCTGGTATTTGGAGCCCACTGGGGTGTGTGTTCGGGGTGTCCTTTGTTATGCTGCGCAGACCCCAGGCACTTCCAGAGCGCACCAAGTTTGGGACCAGCCTTGGGGATGGGATGGAGCAAGGTCCGGGACCGCGGTGGGGGGTATCCATGGGGGCTGGGCGTATAAGGCTTTCGCTACACCACAGAATTGTGCTTCTCTTCGGAGCATTTCGCCAGCTTTAAAACGGATTCCATATGATTTGCTCGAGCCCAAGGTGTGCACTGGCTGGATCAAGCCAGACTTCTAGCTAAGGTGAGTTTAAACTTCCATTGTACTCCCCCTTATTTGAAAGGAGCTTTTAAGGCGCTCCGCCCCTCCCCCACCCCCCTGTAAAGTTTGTTTTCAAGCTGTAACCCGGCTCCAAAGCCCGGTTTCCACCTCGGTTGCCTGAGAATCGTAGTCAGGAGCCGAGTTCCCGTACAGGAAAGAAAAGCTACCTTTGTGTACTTAATGAGAGCCCCCGCGTGGCCAAGCAGAGCCACGGAGCAGGAGGACACATTTCTGTCTCCAGCTGCCGAGCGGGCGCGGGGAGGGTTAAACCGGCCCTAGGCGTATTTTGTGGGGCGGCTTCGAAAGCAGCCGAGGTAGCCGAAGCCGCTTTCGAAGTTAGCAAACAAAGCGTCTCCCCAGTAACAGCCCGGGGCTGCACCAGGCTGCTGCCACTCAGACCGCGCCGTGGCAGCGTGGCCCGCCCCCGGCTCCGCCTCCCTGCGTCTCTCCTCCCTCCGCTCCCGGTTCCCCAGCGGATATGAGCCACCAATCCCAGCCACAAACAACCCTTCAAACCGACTAACGAGGCGGCCCTGTAACGGGCGGCGGGCGCCCCCCTCCCCGCGCCACATCTGTCCAGCACTCGAGCGCAGCAGCTCCGGCCAGCCGGGGACGCAGCTGCCGCTGCCTCCCCAGGACCGTGTTTGTCACCCCTTGTGTTCTTTTACAGCTGTGCTTGCTATGTGCCGAGCCGTCAGCCAACCGCAGCAGAAAAATACCCTAAGTTGCTGCCGACTTGGAGTGACGCTTTACCCCTTGTTGATTCCTTTTGAGTCCTGTCATTGGAAAAGTCACCCAGGCTTTTTAAACTCTGACCCGCAAGCACTCTCGGGGCGGGGGTGGCAGCTTGGCTTTAATTTCAGCGCAGTCCTAAAGGAGAGCCTCCTTCGTGTAGTTAAGTCACCCTTTGGCTGTCCTGGTCCTCCTTGGGCTTAACCTTCCACGGACTTCTCCTACCAGGATGTCCACACAAGTTACGGAACAGAAACAGCACAGAGCCCAGCTGGGGGCAGACCCCGGCGCTGACGTCTCTGCTAGGCTTATTTACGTTTGGGGTTTTTCTTTCTTTTTTTAAAGTGACGGGGAAAGTCTTACTGCGGCGTGTGACAGTTCGTTTGCTTCAAAACAACGGGACATACCCACGCGAAAACTAGACTCCAGGGAGGGGGCGTGTGTTTCTTGAAACCAGTCAGCCAACTCTGACCTTTCCGGGGGCAATTTCATCGAGATCTGTTGGAGTAGGTCTACAGGAACGTGTGTTTGCTGAATGGGTAGTTTGTGTTTGCTATACCACAGGGAAGGTGGGGTCCCCTAGCATGCTTCAAGTCCTGAAAGTAGACACTGTTTACCGACACAGACGAAGAGTCACCGCGTGGTCGCCCCTTTTTACAAAAACCGGCAGCTGCCCGGGTCCGGGGACGATGGTGTAAGACCGAGTCTCAGCGAGGCGGGCGCAGTCCCCGGCGGTCCCAAAGCAGAGACGTTTAAAGAGCATGTGAGCGTGACAAGTGTCTGTTCGCAACGTGTCCGATTTCGAAACCGCCTTGCAATCCTGTCCGGAACTCGCAGCTTTAGCCCGGGGGAACAGACTGGGGTGTTTGTGTCTCATCCCGCTTCCCTCCCCTGTTGCTGTCGGGAGGAAGGGCCCGGGAGGAGAAGGGTGCGACGCGCCGCGCCCGCGTGTCAATGGCAGCCGCGCATTCTGGAAGAAGTTGGTTCTTGTCCGGAATACTTTTCCTTTCGTGCCCCGCCCCTTGAATCAGAACGGCTGTCTTCTGCGGCTAGAGCAGGCACCGTGGAGTTTGGGGCAGCTGTCAAAACGACACAGGGAGACTTTTTTTTTCCCGTGGAGTGAAGGAAAGGAGGGGCGTCCTTTTTCCATCTGTTGCAATTTTCTAACCTGGGAAGCCCTAGGAAGAAAGACCCAAAGGAGAACCCCAGGGTGCTCCCAGGGTGCCTCCGCCGCCCCCGGGAGAGGGATGCGGGCTCTGAGCACGCGGCAGGCAGGAAGGATCGCGTTTCCGGGCTCGGCTGTCCCCTCAAGTCCGCGCTGCCCCCGCGAGGGACGGGTGACAGCGGCCGCTGCTTCAGTCCAGTCCTCGCGGGCTGGAAGGTGCGGGGGAGGGGCGAGGAGCGGCGGGGCGGGGGGGGGGACGGGCGGGCGGCTGGGGGCGGAGGCAGGACCTCCTGTACCTTCCCTCCCCGCCTCTCTCACTCTGACAGCGCGGAGGTGCGCCGAGCAGGAGCGGGGAACAAAGGAGCGGAGAGGGGAGGGGAGGGAGTTGGGGAGGGAGAGCCCCGGCCGGCTGCCAGAAGATCCCGGCAGGAGGAAGCCGGAGTGTCACTTGAATTCCACCCAAGGAGCGGGCGCCTGGGATCTGAGTGCCTTGTTTAGCAATAACGGCTGGAGCACGTCCTACAAGTTACGGGAGAGTCGGCCGGGAAGGAGGCGATCGCTCATCCCGTGTCCCAGCTACTGGCCCCTCGAGACCCCCAGCACTGCCTCGCTGGGAGGGGAGATCCAGAATGAAAAGCAAGAAAGGTAAGGCGGCCGCGGGCGGTGCGCACCGGGGGCCGCCAGTCCCAGGAAACGTGCTGGCCGGGCGGCGCAGGGTTCGCCGCGAGAGTGACTTGGTGCACTTTTTCCGCCCTAGGGCTCTCGGGCTGGAGCCGCAGTAGTTCTCTTTGTTGAGGCTGCGTCTGAAATGGTAGCGGCTGTTTTCCTTCTAGACACAACACCAGGGGCTGGTGTGGGGAGGCGAGGCTCTCCACGCTGCTGGCGCGTAGTCAAGAAACACGCTCAGCGCCTTGTTTGTGCGCCTCCAAGTTTCATTGTCTCCGCCGACACCCCACGCTCGGCCCGGCCGCCGCGTGGCTTCTCGCTCTTTCTCGAGGGCGGGGGAGTGGGGTCTGGATCGGGGGCATCCCGCGCCTCGCTTTTCCGGGTGGGGACCGCGGGCGATCCCGGCTGCCAAGCTGCTGCGCCTTTGTCTGAAAGTTGGGCTGGGGGTGGGGGGAGCGGCTCTCTGCCCGACCTGGACACTTCTTTGGGGATACGGTGTTTTCGCAATCGGAGGAATGTGATTCTAGACCCTCACTTCGCCCTCGAGTGGAAACAATTTTGGAAAGCCAGCCCTTAAAAAATTCTCAGTCTCTAAAAGTTTTCCCAGGATGAATTTGGGGCAAGAGGAAGAATTAGGACGCAGGGCCAGCAGCTGAAAGCGGCATGCAGTTAAAGTGTGTCCAACTGTGACAAGCAGGCTTGACTGTAAGCGCAAAGAGTGAGGCTGTCATTGTTTCTACGAGGCGTCCAGGAAGGTTTTACAACTAAAACTAGCCGTCAGTCTGGTTTAAAAACAAAATAACACGGAGGGGGGAAAAAATACCACACACAGCACCCCGAAAGCTCAACGAATGTGAAGTCCCTTTTGAAGTTAACTTCTGAGTCCCAGACTGGGAGGTCCCCTGAGTGTTCCATCGTGGAGTGGAGTTGGCTTTTCTGTTCTGATTTATGTGGAGTGGTTCAAAACAGAAGTTAATCGCCCGGGGAAGCGGGGCGGCGCGACTGCGCATGCCCCGAGCTGCCTAGCGTCAGTAACTCCGCATTCTTTCAGACCAGCCGGCGAACGCGCTTCCCACCGAGGGGTGCGCTCGGGGCGGCCGCACGCCCCGCGGGGCTCCTCCCGCTGCCTAGCTACGTTCCACGTGATTCCGTGGGAGGTTGTGAGACGCGGGACCTCTCTCTTCCCGCAGGCTTCCCCAGCGAGAGTGAAATCAAACGTGCAAACCCGGGTCACTCGGTAGTAGTTGGTGGTGGAACTACCGGCAGACCTCTCCCCGTGGGATTTGTAACTTGGCTCGGGGACAACACGCGCGGGGAGCGTCTGGGCGGCTCTCGAAAGCCGTGAGGGCCTTCGGAAGGTCTGACAGGCAGGTCTGCACCCTCACTGGGAGGCGTGCCCTGTTCTGGTGGGAGCTCGAGGGTGTTTTGAGTGGAGTGGGGTGGGGTCGTTCTGTTTTTGGAGAGATTCTGGTGCGCCTAAGGCACTGCCCGGGCTTTGCCCGCGGACGGGCTTCCCCCATTGTTCAGGCCCAGGATGGGGCGGCCCTGATCTGCCTCTCCGGCCCGCCCCTCCCTGTCTACTTCCCCCAGGTCCCCCAACGTCCCAGGGCACTTTCGGGTACAGCGCCCCTGGGCCACTCCTACCCCCGCCGCGCCCGCTCTCCCGGGTACCCCCTATCACCCCACCTCCAGCCTGCTTCCCAGCCGAGGACAGAGGCTGGGACCTGCTACCCCCATCGCATCGCTGAGAACCTCTGCGGTCCCCAGAGCTAGATGGACAGGGTCCTGCCACTCGGCGCCGACTCATGGAACAATGAAAGGTGACGTGTTGGGAGAGGAAACTTTGCGACTGGTTCAGAGCTCGCGTGGAGGAGCCGAGGTTACCCGGGTTTCTTTCCCTTTTTAGGTTTCCCCGGTGAGTGGTCTGGGGACGGGCAGGCCTCTGAGAATGGGATTCGCGGCCTCACTGCTAGTCTGTTGTGCCCGGAGCCGCGGAGGGCCCCCGGCCGAGCTAACTGGGGCAGAGCGCGGGCGCGTCTCCGCTAGGGCTGGGGAACTCGCCAGAACAAAAGCTACTCGGTTGCTCCTCCCTCTCCCCGCGGTCCACCCCCTCCCGGGTCCAAAACTACAAACTACCTGGCCGTTGGGAGACCCTGTCTCGTGCGCTCTGGAAGGACTCTCGGAGAAGTCGGTCCCGCTTAGTGTCTGTCTTATAAAAGTCTGTAAAAGTCTTTTCAACGTTTCTTTAGAACAACAGCACTTTCCAGTGCTGATTATACAGCTTGGGGTTTGGTAAGACACTATAGTTTGTGAGCATTGTGCCTGCGTGCTCTTTAATAAAAAGTTAAGAATGCAAAAAAAAAAAAAATCTAAAGTGGCTTAAAATCAAGCGGAAAGAAGGTTCCAGGGGGAAACCCCACGTGTTTCTCTTTCTGCCTTAAGTTTGCTTTCTGCAGGGGGCCACCAAGCGAACTTCAGACTTAGTGACATAAGCGTTAAGTTTGATTCTTGTTGTCTCTCCCGAGAGATAATTGTGATCAGGAAGCTTGTTAGGTTTGGTTTTAACTCATCATGCACTTAAAGTTTTCCTTCCGTCTTCTTATTTCTAGATTCGTTCCTAGTCTCGTCTAGATTTTAAAAACCCAACTCCACATCCACTCGCTCTCTGTCCCCTCATCCCCCCCATCTTGGCGTCACAGAGCTATTCAGGAAAAAAAAAGTGCAGAATCAAGGTGGCTTCCTCGTGCGGCGGGATCCGCGGGCCATCTTGTGGCTTTCGAAGCTGCATTTCCCTGTGTGTGCACCGAGAAAAAGCAGCTTGTGATCCGATCCCCACCCTCCCCCCACCACATTTTTTCAAGTGTAATCAAAGCAAGACATTTGGAAACAAGTCTCAACTGGGAAACTTTTCAAAAGCTCTGTTACAATAGGAAATGAGTAACAAGGAAAAAAGTCTTTTTGTTTTTCCAAGTGGAGCCACAGTCAGAGGGAAAGTTTTAAAGGAGGAAAACAGTCCTGACAGCAGCAAACGTGGTTTTTACTGCGGTGAAATATTAGCCGGCTGGAGCCAGGGAACTGGAGTCTTACCTTCCTGTTACTTCAGCTTTTGTTCACAGAGTGAAAATACTTGTTACGAGGTTCAGAGGCCTGGCATTCTTTTATTTAAATGAACAGAGAACAGAGTAAAATCGCGCTGCAGTTAACTGAAACCTGCTTTTGTGTGTCACTAACCTATTCTCAAAGACCGAGCTTCTTGTTAGGCTAGGCTGGCAGATCAAAGGGCAGGCTTCAGGGGTTTTTTTGTTTGTTTGTTTCAAACTGTTTGTTATTACCAATTTACCGTTGGGAATTCACTGTTCAATGAACAAATTTTCACACTTTTTCTAGATTAAAAAAAGGGTGGGGGAGGAGATAATAGCCTCGAGGAGAATCTCTGGCTTTCAGGTTCGAGAATTTAAACAAATTGCTTTATTCAGTTTTGCTTTAGCAATTCGGCTGACACATTTTAAAAGTTAGATTTTCTTTAATTATCAAAGTCAATGTGAAACAGGAACTCTATAATTTCTTATGGCTTTTTAATCAATAGTTGTTGACTCCCATTTCAATATGGGTTTTGTAAGTTTTTCATCTTTTCAATAGGGAAATTATTTTCAGTTTTAAATGAACCCTTTTCAAAAACTTTAACAAACATTAAATCCTCAGGGAAGGGAAGCTTCAAATACATGGCAGTTAAAACTTAGGATTCTTGTGTGGTTTATTTGTGGCGGTTTGTTAAGCCTTGAGCTAAAGTGAATTTGCAAGGTCATCCTCTTTGTTAGAACTTGCTGAATTTTTTTTCTTTGGAGAGTTCTCCCTTTTCTGCAGGAACACCCTCCAGCACCTTCTGCCCCCTGCAGTCTGAAACTAAAAATGTGTCACCCAGAAGTTAGTAAATTGAAAGAGTGGGGTTTTTTTTCTTAATTTGTTAAAAATACAGTGAATGGTGTATGAGGAATATCCTGTTTTTACTTCCTGTTAACGTAAACTGGCTCAATTAAGGTAGAATCCTGTTTACAACCAAAGTTACATATTGGGGGGGGGGGAGTACACAAAGCTAAAAATGCATACCTTTAAATTTTTAAATTTGTTATGTTAGTTAATTCCCCTAATATAGAAATTATGAGTATTTTCAAGTATGCTGTGGTTTGAGATCCATTTATAAATTTAAGATTCTAGATTGTCCTCAAAAAAAGAGAATATTCCTTTAGTCATTTTAATTTGCCTGGTCTTGTTTTAAAAGGTGGAGTTAAGAGCATTTTCTATTTATTATTTTAGGTTCAGGATCATGTTTAAATGTCTGTCAAGGCCAGGTCTGAATTTTTCTTAAACTGTGTGTCTGTGATTTAAATATTCTCTATGGTTTGTGAATTCTTAAAATGTCTGGCAGGATTAAAGTACTTACACTTAAAAGAGCTTCCTTTGGAGGTGGCATATTCCATTTTCTTTGTCATGTAATAATTTAAGGCAAGCTCTGCTTATTGATAATGTAGTATTCTAGGGTTCAGATTAAACTGGGCAGCTGAAATTTATGGAAAAGTTTGAATGTGTTCTGTACTGGGCATTTTTTCACCTTACTAAAGTATTAGTAATAGAAAAACATTTTTGTGTGATTGCTTCAGTGGTTGTATTTATAATGACTAAGCCTATCCATTAAAAGTAGATGTCTTTGGGTGGCGCCTGTGGCTCAGTGAGTAGGGGGAGGCTGAGGCAAGAGAATGGCCTAAGCCCAAGAGCTGGAGGTTGCTGTGATGCCGTGACACTGTGCCGAGGGCAACAAAGTGAGACTCTGTCTCTAAAAAATAAAAATAAAGAAATTCCTCTTTGATTTAAAAAAATAATAGTAATAAAATAAAAGATGTCTAAGCTGGGCATGGTGGCTCATGACTGTAATCCTAGCACTCTGGGAGGATAATGCGGGCAGATCGCCTTAGCTCACCAGTTAGATGAGACCCTGACTCTAAAAATAACTGGGTGGGCCGGCTCCTGTGGCTCAGCGAGTAGGGCGCCAGCCCCATATAGCGAAGGTGGCGGGTTCAAGCCCGGCCTCGGCCGAACTGCAAAGCGGGCGCTGTTGCGGGTGCCTGTAGTCCCAGCTACTAGGGAGGCTGAGGCAAAGAGAATCGCTTAAGCCCAAGAGCTGGAGGTTGCTGTGAGCTGTGTGACGCCATGGCACTCTACCCAGGGCCATAAAGTGAGACTCTGTCTCTACAAAAAAAAAAAATAAAAATAGCTGGGTGGGTGTAATCTTGGCTACTTGGGAGGCTAAGGCAAGAGAATCAATCATTTGAGCCCAAGAGTTTGAGGTTGCTGTGAGTTATGACGCCACAGCACTCTACTGAGGGTGACAAAGTAAGAGTCTGTCTCAATCAAAAAAATAAAATAAAAGTAGATGTGTATGGTAATGAGTAAGAATTGACCATGGAATTGGCAGGAAATTTTTAACATGTATTTTACCTTGAGAATACCAACTGGGTTAAGTACAACATACAATTTTCCTTATTTCAGCAGAAAAAAAATGTGTGAATCCTCCCTTTTATTTCAAACTTTCAGTGGAGGAAGGAGGAAGAACAGCGTCTAAAATGTGCATAAGGTTACTGGTTAGATTGCTTTTCCTAGTTAGCAGTGACCTTACAGAGAAGGTTGTTGTACACATTCCAGATGCCATAGCACTCTTCCTGTTTCCAATGTGGCAAATTATTCACTTTGGGTGCAATTTATCTCCTGCAGTAGACTGGACAAAAGACTTTTCTGAGCATCATTCAGAAGGAATGTGAGAAGTTCAATCCTAGAGAAAAGTGGCTAAGAAAAGACACCTGACAATTGGTTGAGAATCTGCATGGCGCTAGTCCAATTACTCTTGAGGCCTTACCACCCTGGTGATTCAGGGTGGAATACACCGGCCAGCCCTCAGTATTTCCCTTAGTAGTTGAGAAAACAGTTACAATGAATGGTCAGAATAAATGAACTCTGCAGTGATTGTTTATAAAGGTGATTGACAGCCGGCCTTTGTCCTTTCCCAGGTGTCACCGCAGCGTCTGGCAGTGAGACCGAGGATGAGGACAGCATGGACATTCCCCTGGACCTTTCTTCTTCAGCTGGTTCACGCAAGAGAAGGAGAAGAGGCAACCTGCCCAAGGAGTCTGTTCAGATCCTCCGGGATTGGCTCTATGAGCACCGATACAACGCCTATCCCTCGGAGCAGGAGAAAGCCTTGCTATCCCAGCAAACACACCTATCCATTCTACAGGTAAGGAGAGCAGAGCATGAGGCTTTTGCTCATGTTTTTATTCTCCGAGTCACTTCATAACATTCCTTTGTGTCGAGTCATTAAGCTCTCCACTCAAAACAAGGAATATTCTCTTGCTGGTAAACTCCATAGTGCTCAAAGCTAATAACTGGCTATTTAGAGAACACAGAAGCACTTGACAGTCATCTGTCAAATAGCATTTCCTTTAATGCCTGAAAGAGCCTTCCTTTATGCAACAAACATTAAAAGGAAGTTAAACCTTACTCTATTGCCCAGGAAACTGGTTTGATATTTAAACAAGGACAGACTCAGTGAGGTAATTCATATTATGTCTATTGACTTAGTCATTTGAACTGGGGAAAATCAGTTACTGAGAGGAGTGGCCCTTTTCATATGGCAAAGGTTTTCCTGTAGTTGATTAACATAAATGCTGGGCCAGTAGGTAATGGTTTAAAATAGGGAGAGTTAAAAGGTAAACTTCTCTCTCCATGAAATCCCTAAAATCATTGTCAGATATTTGAGATTTTGTACCTTTTCTTCCTCCTGAAAAGGTTTAAAGATACCAAGACAGAAAAGGCAATTTGTCCTAAAAGAGGTTTATGATAAGGGGCAGCTCTCTTTTATTGGTGGGCCCAAATACCTTGAGCTAATTTTGTAAGTCCAGATAAGCCTTTTCATGCCTCCTTTCCTACAAAGAGACAGATCAGTTAGGCACCCCATAGAATGTTCTCCTACCCTGTTGGCTGAGTGAATGAGGAAAGTGTTAAAGCATTCCGATATGATTTCAGGTCTGTAACTGGTTCATCAACGCCCGCCGCAGGCTCCTCCCGGACATGCTGAGAAAGGATGGCAAAGATCCAAATCAGTTCACCATTTCCCGCCGAGGGGCCAAGATTTCTGAAACTAGCTCTGTGGAGTCAGTAATGGGCATCAAAAACTTCATGCCGGCTCTAGAAGAGGCTCCATTTCATTCCTGTACAGCTGGGCCAAACCCAACCCCCGGGAGGCCCCTGTCCCCTAAGCCGGCGTCCCCAGGATCAATTTTGGCTCGTCCATCAGTCATCTGTCATACCACTGTGACTGCATTGAAAGATGTCCCTTTCTCTCTCTGCCAGTCGGTTGGTGTGGGACAAAACACAGATATACAGCAGTTAGCAGCCGGCAACTTTACAGACGCCTCTCTCACGTACCCTGAGGACATGTGTAAATCTGGACCAGGTACAAACACACAGAATGGTCTTTTCAACACTCCTCCCCCTACTCCACCAGACCTCAACCAGGATTTTAGTGGATTTCAGCTTCTAGTGGATGTCGCACTCAAACGAGCTGCAGAGATGGAGCTTCAGGCAAAACTTACGGCTTAACCCTTTTCCAAGCAAAACAGTTCTCAGAAATGTCATGTTTGCCGGGGTGATGGCAAGAGATGAATTGCATTATTTTATATATTTTTTTATTAATATTTGCACATGGGATTGCTGAAATGAAGCTTCCTGTTCCTGAGATGTCTTCAATGGAATACTGTCATTCCAAGAACTGTAAACTCAAAGCTACTGTAGAAACAAAGGGTTTTCTTTTTTAAATGTTTCTTGGTAGATTATTCATAATGTGAGATGGTTCCCAATATCATGTGATTTTTTTTTTTTTGTCCCCCCCTTCCCCTGTTTTGTTGGTGTTTTTTTCAGACTGTGCAATACTTAGAGAACCTATAGCATCTTCTCATTCCCATGTGGAACAGGATGCCCACATTCAATTGTTTTTTTCAAACAAGTTTGAATCTAGTTGATTGATACCTTTTTTCATGACATAATAAAATATTTTCTTTAAAAGTTATTGTAATGCAGAGTATTTTGTTGAAGGAGGTGCTTCTTAAAAATCAGTAGGAATATAGTAGTACTCCAGTGAGCAGGAAGTTGGGGGTAGGGTACAGCGTGATTTAGGGGGTTGTCACCAGCTCTTTGAAGACCTGTGGACAACAAGCCAGTGTGTATAAACAGGATGTGTGATATTTACTCTTGATAGGAGGCATCGCAGGCCCTTAAATCTTTACTTAAAACTGCAGGACAAGTTGAAATGAATCATTTCATGAGTGTTTCTTTGAAACCTTTCATCTTTTTTCAGCTAGGCACTGAAAGCCTGGGTGATCTGTCCTGCATTTTTTTTTTTTATTATTTATTTTTGAGACAGAGTCTCACTCTGTCACCCTGGGTAGAGCGCCTTGGTGTCATAGCTCACACATCCTCAACCTCTTGGGCTTGAGCAATTTTCCTGCCTCAGCCTCCCAAGTAGCTGGGACTACAGGCACCCACCACAACACCTGGCTAATTTTTCTGTTGTTGTTTTTTGTTTGTTGAGACAGAGTTTCACTGTGTTGCCCTTGGTAGAGTGTTGTGGCGTCACAGCTCATAGTAACCTCTAACTCCTGGGCTTAAGCAATTCTCTTGCCTCAGCCTCCCAAGTAGATTGGACTACAGGCACCCCCCACAACGCCTGGATATTTTTGTTATTGTTGTTGCAGTTGTCATTGTTTAGTAGGCCCAGGCTGGGTTCCAACCCGCCGGCCTCCGTGTATGTGGCTGATGTGGCTGGCACCCTAACAACTGAGCTACGGGTGATGAGCCTAATTTTTCTGTTTTTAGTAGAAAGGGAGTCTTTTATTCAGGCTGGTCTTGAACTCCTGAGCGTAAGCAATCCACCCCCAGAGTGCTAGGGTTACAGGTTTGTGAACCAGCACTCCCAGCCTGACCTGCGTATTTTAAAACAAATGGCCATGTTGAAAAGAAAAACCTTGAACAAGCCCCTGGTAATGGCTTATGTTTTCAGAAGTCAGCATCATCCCAAGTAGTCTCAGCATTGACCCTTTTCCACATTACCCTTTAAAATAAACTTTGTGCAGGGGTACAGTTAGGGAAGACCTTTACATTCAAATACAGGATTGTATTTGTAGAGAATTCTCTTTTTAAAGCATCTTAAAACTTACTCGAAAACAATGACATGTATGTGTTGGGAATATTAAGGTGATCACAGGTAAACGTGTTTATTCCAAGGTCACAGTATGTTAAAAAATGGGTGCTGTGTAAATGTGGAGTTGGTTGGGATAGACGATTACTTACAAAGCCCCGAAGGCCAGAAGGCAATTGGTGAAGCTCTTTTTGCTTATATGGTTGAGCAGACTTGTCACATGCCACAAACCCATTCTTTGTAGTCCTGCTTAGCATGAGGTTTCTTTGTTGTTACAGTCATGTTCTTTCCAGCCCTGCCCCAGCTTTGACTTGTCTCAGTTTGAGGGAGCAGGAGCATCAGAGCTTCAATATTGCTTAAAGAATGTAGAAAAGTTCTCAAATTCAAGTCTGTAATTTTTTTTTTTGAGACAGAGTTTTGTCGCCCTCGGTAGAGTGCCATGGTGTCATATCTCACAGCAACCTCAAACTCTTGGGCTCAAGTGATTTTCATGCCTCAGCCTCCCCAGTAGCTGGGACTACAGGCACCTGCCACAATGCCTGGCTTTTTTTAGAGACCAGGTCTCAACTTTTGCTCAGGCTGGTCTTGAACCCGTGAACTCAGGAATCCACCCACCTGGGCCTCCCAGTGTGCTAGGATTATAGGTGGGAGCCACCTCACCCAGCCAAGTCTGTAATTTTGAAACCTTGTTTTGGAAAATCCCTACTACAGAAAGCTAAACTCAAGAGACTTTCTTGTAGGGGAACGAGAACAAGTGACAATGACAACTGAGAGGTGTGAGAAGATTAGGTGAGGAAAGATGTGAGGCCCTAATGTGTGTGGGGCAAGTGGGATGGGTGTATCAGGAGAGAATGGTCTGGCCCCAGCTCAGAGGGTCACAGAAAAAAATAAACAAAACAAGAAATACTCATCAAGTAAAGAAACGGAACAAAATAAACATTAATGAAAATGAAGACTGAGTGTGGTGCTCATGCCTTAGTCCCGGCATTTGAGGATGCCACACCAGGAAGATCACTGAAGGCCAGGAGTTCGAGACCAAACTGGGTGACATCGTGAGCCCCATGTTTCTACAAAAAAAACAGAAAAATCAACCAAGCATGGTGGTGTGTGCCTGTACTCCCAGCTACTGGAGAGGCTGAGGGCCATCGCTCGGATCTAGGAGTTGGAGGCTGCAGTGAGCTGTGATTGGACCCCTGCACTCCAGCCTGGGTGACAGAGAAAGAACCTATCTTTTAAAAAAAAAAAGGAAGAAGGGTGGTGCCTGAGGCTCATTGAGTGGGGCGCCGGCCCCATAAACCGAAGGTGGCGGGTTCAAACCTGGCCTCGGCCGAACTGCAAATCAGAAAATTAGCCAGGCGTGGCGGGCACCTGTAGTCCCAGCTACTCGGGAGGCTGAGTCAAGAGAATTGCCTAAGCCCAGGAGCTGGAGATTGCTGTGAGCTGTGTGACGCCAGGCACTCTACTGAGGGCGACAAAGTGAGACTCTGTCTCTACAAAAAAAAAAAAAAAGGAAGAAGAAAAAATAGAAAAGAAAATGAAAATGAAATAAACATGATTGAGCATCATTGCTTGCTCCAGTAACTAGATCAAAGGCTGACATTTTTCCTTTGTTAAGGGAGACCAGCAAATCCTGGAAACTTCCGGTTAAGGTGTTCATCACTACCATTAGAAGGGGGAGAAAGGGAGCTTTCTTTGTTATTAAAAAGAAAAACAACTCAAGGGTCAACGAAACCCAAAGGTTAGAGGAAAAAGTCACCCTACTTTGCCTAGGCTTTATTTAATTTTTCCCTTATTGAATTTTTTTTTTTGGTGGGTGTAGGTTTCTACATATGTGATCATGTCATTTTGCGTACAGAGATCATTGTATTGTGTACATACATTTTCTTTCTTCCTATATCTTACTTTCTTTCCTTTTTTGAGGCGTCACACAGCTCACAGCAACCTCCAACTCCTGGGCTCAGGTGATTCTCTTGCTTCGGTCTGCCGAGTAGCTGGGACTACAGGCGGCCGCCACAACGCCCGGCTATCTACCCAGGCGGAGCCTGAACCTGCCACCTTCGGTATATGGGGCCGGCGCCCTACTCGATGAGCCACAGGCGGCCGCTCCCTTATTGAATTTTTATAGATCTTAGTTGATAAAAGTTGATGTATAATAAATGGAATTCACTACTTAAAAACAGGTAAATGTAATTGAAAAGGTAAATATACAAAGCTACTCATATCAAAGCCAAATAGAAATGATTTTGATGCTTAAGGTTTACAGGGTAATTTTCATGTGTTCACTTTTAACTTACTTGTGTTTTTATGTTAAATTTCATTTCATACAACATATAGCTGGGTCTTGCTTTTTTTTTTTTTTTTTTTTTTGGAGACAGAGCCTCAAGCTGTCACCCTGGGTAGAATGCTGTAGCATCACAGCTCACAGCGACCTCCAACTCCTGGGTTCAAGCAAGTCTCCCACCTCTGCCTCCCAAACAGCTGGAACTACAGGTGCTTGCCACAACACCTCCCATTTTTTTTGGTTGCAGTCATCGTTGTTTGGCGGGCCCAGGCTGGATTCGAACCCACCAGCTCAGGTGTACGTAGCTGGCCCCTTAGCCCACTAAGCCACAGGCGCCGAGCCTGGGTCTTGCTTTTATTTTTTTTAATCTAGTCTAACCATTTTGCCTTTCATTTTGTTTGTCAATTTACACTTACTGTAATTATTAATATATTTGGACTAAGTTTCCCATTTCGTTTTTCCCTCTTCCCCAGCCTTCTTTCAAGTTCGTTGAATATTTTTTAGTATTTTGATTTAATTTTTCTACTGGCTTATAACCTATACCTTGTCTGTATTGTTTTCTTTTAATGACTTTTTAATGTATCTTTCATTTACTACAATCTATTTTGCATTGATATTATACAAGTTCATATACAATGTAGGATCTTGCAACAGTCTAGTTTCATCTACTTTCTCTTCTTTCTTTATTTTTCACATATATAACAGCTACATACATGATAAACCCAGAAGTACTGTGCTATAATTTTTGCTTAAAACAAGCATGTGTCATTTAGATGATTAAGAGAAAAAAGAACGTCTATACAGTGGTACAAGGTGTAATCATTGCTCACTGCAGCCTCAAACTCCTGAGTAGCTAGGACCGCAAGCATGTGCCACCACGCCTGGCCTGTCTATGATTTTATATTTCCCAAATATTTACCATTTCCAGTGTTCTTCATTCCTTCCTGTAGAGCTGACTCACATCTTGTATTACTTCTCTTCAGCTTGAAGGATTTCTTTGAAACCGGTAGGCCAGGCCTGCTGGTGACAAATCTTAGTTTTTGCTCATTGAAAATGACCTTATTTCACTTTCATCTTTGAAGGACAGATTTCACTGATGCCGAATTCCGGTTGACAGCTCTTTTTTCTTTAGCACTTCAAAACTCTTTGGGCCCCCATTGCTTCTGATGAGACATCGGCTGGCGTTTGTATCATTATTCTCTTGTATATAATGTCGTTTTCTCTGGATGCTTTAGTTTTGAATTTCAGCAGTTTTGACCATGATGTGCCCAGCAATGATTTTCTTTGAATTTATCCTGCTGGAGGTTCATTGAATGCCTTGGGTCTGTAAGTTATTTATTTGTTTTAAGCAAATTTGGAGATATTTTGGTCATTGTTTTACTAATTTATTTTTTAGACAAAGTCTCACTATTGCCCATGCTGGAATGCAATGGCTCACTCTAGCCTCACTCCTAGATTCGAGTAATCCTCCCACCTCAGCCTCCTGAGTAGCTTGGATTGTAAGTGTGCTCCACCACACTCACGTAATTTTTAGACAGGGTTTGACTGTGTTGCCCAGGTTGGCCTTGAACTTCTGGCCTCAGTGGATCCTGCCTTGGCATCCCAAAGTGCTGAGATGATAGGCTTGAGCCACCACACCCGGCATTGGCCATTATTTTTAACTTCAGTACATTCATATTAGATCACCTGAGATTGTCTTGAGGCTCTTTTTTTCTTTGTTCTTGTCTCTCTCCACTGTATATTGAATCATTTGCATAATTTGTTTTTAATTCAATAACTCTTCTATTACCTTCAATCTGTTATTGAACTCAGCCAGTGAATTTTCACTTCAGTTATTATATATTTGACATTTTCACATGTTAGAATTTCTATTAGGTTCTTTCTCTCTCTCTCCTTTTGAGACAGAGTTTCGCTCCATTGCCCGGGCTAAAATACTATGGTGTCAGCCTAGTTTATGACAACCTCAAACTCCTGGGCTCAAGTGATCCTCCTGCCTCACCCTCCCAAGGGACTGGGATTATAGCCACCCACCACCTTGCCTGTTTATTTTTTTCTATTATTTTATTTATTTATTCATATATTTATTTTTTGAGACTGAGTCTCACTTTGTTATCCTTGGTAGAATGCATAGTGTTTTAGCTCACAGCAACCTTAAACTCTTGGGCTCAAGAGATCCTCTTGCCTCAGCCTCCCAAGTAGCTGGGACTACAGGCGACTGCCACACGGCCAGCTATTTTTAGAGACTGGGTCTTGATCTTGCTCAACACTGGTCTGGAACTCTTGAGCTCAAGTGATCCATCCACCTTGGCCTCCTAGAGTGCTAGGATTACAGGTGTAAGCCACCATGCTCGGCAATTTTTTCTATTTTTAGTAAAGACTGTTTTTGCTCTTGCTCAGGCTGGTCTGGGACTCCTGGGAACTCCTGAGCTCAAGCTGTCCTCTGTCCTTCCAGAGTGCTAGGATTATAGGCTTACAGGCGAGGGCTGCTGTGCCTGGCCTAGGTTCCTTTTTATCATTCCTATTTCTCTACTAAGATTCCTCATTGGTTTATTAATTATGAATATACATCTGTGTAAGCTATTGATAACAGCTGCCTTAAAGTAACTTGTTAACAGCTGCTAATTATAATATGCCTTCATCAAGAATCAGTTTCTGTTGATTGCATGTCACTTCCGGGGGGGGTGTTTTATTTTTGCTGGTTTAGTGTTTCTGTTGTTGTTTAACTAGACAGTGGACATTGTGGATAGTCCAGTAATAAAGACTGTGGATTCTGCTATATTCCTCTGAAGAGTAAATTTTTGTCCTCAGGCAGTTCTCTTACCTGGAGTAAAACTTCCAGCTCTGTCTCTCCTGTAACGGGGAGTAGCTGAAGTCTTTGATGAGTTTTTAAGCTTCCAGCTGCAGCCTTTCAGGAAGCTTCCTGGTCTCTCCTCCGCACAAGTCAGCCAGGGATTTGAACACATATTCAGAATTTGAGATTTATTCCTTCTGCAGCAAACGACTTTCTAGAGTTCCTCTCCTGACTTTTCTAACTTCTGCTCTGCCCACTCCAATTCTGTCCATGATGTCTCTAGCTACAAAGGGGGACAGTTTCCTGCCACCTGAAGCCATCTGAGTAATGAGGACTGCCCTCAGGCATGAAGGTACAAACTTGTACATCTCAAACTTCCTTTCTTTGAAGGGTGGACAAGCCGATAGTTTCTGCCTGTTGGTGGCTGCTCTCTAGGCCTTCACTTAGTTTTTGTTCACACTTTATGATTGTTATCTGGAAGGAATTAGTCTGAAAAAGAAAAAAGGAAAAAGACATCACTATTAGAACCTAGAATTTTACTATAGTTACTTTTTTTGAGACATAGTCTCGAGCTGTCACCCTGGATAGAGTGCTGTGGCATCACAGCTCACAGCAACCTCCAACTCCTGGGCTCAAGTGAGTCTCCTGTCTCCACCTTCCAAGTAGCTGGGACTACAGGCACCTGTCACAACGCCCAGCCATTTTTTGGTTGTAGCCATCATTGTTTGGCGGCCCGGGCTGGATTCGAACCCGCCAGCTTAAGTGTATGTGTCTGGTGCCTTAGCCTGTTGAGCCACAGGCGCCGAGCCTATAGTTACTTTTAAGCTAATGGATCTTGAAACTTTTCGGCACATTGGAATCACTTGGAATGCTTAAACACATACTGTTACTTGCAGCTGGGAATTTTTTTTTTTGCAGTTTTTGGATGGGGGCTGGGTTTGAATCTTCCACCTCCGGTATATGGGACCAGAGCCCTACTCTGAGCCAAAGGTGCTAACCCTATATCAGCCATTTTTCTCTTCTTAAGCAGCATTGATCATTCTTTTTCTAGATATTAAAAAAATTTGTTTTTGTAGACTGTTTAAGCACTGGACAATTTTTGTAAATGAAATATAATTTGATGTAGGATTTTTCTGTCACTCAGGTCAACTTATTATTCAATTACAATTTAGCATACATGTGATATCTCGCACTGGGCTTAGACTACAGTAGATACAAAGTTCATACTATATGTAAAGTCAAGCCCCTAACTAACAGACGTGAACATCCTGCAGAAGGAAAATATGCATTATACCAAAGCAAAAAGTAAAGTTTATCTCTGGAAACTGGCCAGAGAGCAGAAAGCAACGTTTAGAGAATTTTAGTCTTAATAAGCTCATTAACTGGGAGAATGTGTCAAGTCTTGACCTCTAAAAATCATGACCTGTAATTAACAACAGACTGCTTTCCAGGCTGAGTTTTATGATTTGGAGTTTGAAAAGAGAAAACATTAAACAAATGCCTTGTAGCTGAAAGATGAGCAGTAACTATAGTTGATGGTCAGAATAGCGCAGCTGACAAATAAAGGAAGCATGATAACTTGATGAATAAAAATAATAAACAGTACAAGGATTTAACCAAATGTCAAGGAAACAGGATTTTTTTTTTTTGAGATAGAGTCTCAAGCTGTCACCTTGTGCCATGGCATCATAGCTCACAGCAACCTCCAACTCTCAGGGTAAGTGATCCTCCTGCCTCAGTTTTTCTATTTTTAGTAGAGATGGGATCTTGCTTTTACTCAGGCTGGTCTCGAACTTGTGAACTCAAGCAATCCCCCTACCTCAGCCTCCCAGATTGCTATGATTCTAGGCATGAGCCACCACACCTGGTCTAGGAAACAGGATTTTTTTTTTGTTTTTGTAGAGACAGAGTCTCACTTTATTGCCCTCAGTAGAATACTGTGGCATCACACAGCTCACGGCAACCTCCAACTCCTGGGCTTAGGCGATTCTCTTGCCTCAGCCTCACGAGCAGTTGGGACTATAGGCGCCTGCCACAATGCCTGGCTACTTTTCTGTTTTGCAGTTCAGACGAGGCCGGGTTTGAACCCGCCACCTTTGGTAAATGGGGCCAGCACCCTACTCAATGAGCCACAGGTGCTGCCCAGAAACAGGACTTTTGAATAAAAAAAAATTTTTTTTTTTTGAGACAGAGCTTCAAGCTGTCACCCTGGAGAGAGTGCTGTGGCATCACAGCTCAAAGCAACCTCCAATTCCTGTGCTCGAGTGAGTCTCCTGCCTCCGCCTCCCAAGTAGCTGGGACTACAGGCGCCCGCCACAACACCAGCCATTTTTGTTTGTTTGTTTGTTTGTTTTTTGTTTTTTTTAACATGTATTTTATTATTCTTCATTACATTATTTCCCTCCACCCCCTAGTGGTAAGACAGAATTTATTTACAGAAAAGAATACAGAAAACACTAAAGCTCCTGGTAGAGGGAGAGAATTCAAGTTGAGAGAGAGAAGCTCTCTCTGTTTCTCTCCCAGTCTTTCCCCATCTCCTTCTTTAGACCTTTAGTCTCAGGGTATACATAGGTGTATGGGTTCCTTGGCCAGGAAACGAATGAATACAGTCCCTTCCGCCAGGGGCAAGGTGAATGAATGTACCAATGAATGGATACAGTCCTTTCATGGGATTGAGGCCTAGGAAATTCACAAGAAATTGACCTAGGCATAGGAAATGGGGGTTCCACATTTAGTCCTAAGTGTGAAGTGAAGGAGACACCAAGGCACAGGTGTCTCCTCAGCAGTTGTCCAGCCTTTTTGGCAATTGGACCCTCTGGTGGAGGTTGGAGGTCCCCCTCCTTGCCTGTCATCCAGCCCACTGGCTCTTCAGCTGGCTGCCGCACCACCGACACTGCCAAGGAGGAGGCGGCAGGTCCGCCAGCCCCGCTGAGCTGGCTAAGGGGCCAATTGTCCTGCATCAATTCTCCCTCTCTGAGTAGAAACTCCAACTGTTGTTAGGGAAAAGGGGCGAAGGCTCGATCTAACTGCTTCCTGCTGAATCGGGTGATGATAGAAGGGGGCAGTTGGGGTTTCTCCAGAGGAGAGTGATACAGGGGTTCATGGACTAGAACCATCTTTATTGCATGTGGCTTGATGACATTTCTGGAAAACATAAATCTGATTAGTGTAATTAGTAATAGGCAAAGGTAGAACAGCGTCAGGTCAGAAGCACTTATTCAATGATGCCAAAAGAAAACCATATTAGGGTTTTTCTTGCTGTTTCCTAAATGATAACTTCAAACTTTCTTTTGGCTCACAAGTGTAGGTGGTCTGTGGTTGGCTGTCTTCATTGCCTGCCACTGTAGAAGATGGAGGGTTCCAGGACTTCACTCATGAATGACGTATGCAGGAATCAACTCCTGTAACTTTAACAGTAGAAGAAGACAAGATAACAGGACAGGGGTCTTCCCAAGTTGGGGTCAGGGAAGGTGAATTAGAGGGAAGAGTTTTGATCACGACTAGATCTCCAAGAGGAAAAGTTCCTGTTTTAGTTAGTATGTCTCTCCCCAAACGGGGAGCAGGACTTTCAGGGACGATTAGGGAGGCCTGAGAGAACAGCAAGTCATCCCAAGGGAGGCTGGGAGAAAAATTTGGTAACCGGTTGTCCAGACACCTCCTGTATAGTTATGGATTTGGGAGATAAAAGACCAGGATTAGAGAGAAGTACAGAAAAAGTTGCTCCAGTGTCCAAAGAAGTTTTTTCTCCTGGCGCACCACTGTAAGGCAAACCTGGGCTCTTGAGGGGTGATGACACAAGCTGGAGCCACGAGAATTTGCCCCGGGCACTCTCAGTTTGGGCTCCGATGGGGTCACTCTCCCAGGAAGCCTTCGCCTCTGGACAGGCCACCCTCCAGGGGTCACCGCATGGGTGTATTTATTCTGGACACTGGGTTCTTCTTATAACCATATTTTCTTTATGGTTGATCCTTTTGTGTAATTTGGAAGATTTCTTATATATTTGACTCTTCATCTAGTCTGAATTTTCCTTTTAGTCTATAGAACTTCTTGTTCTATCTTCAAGAGAATACTTTCTAAAGAAAAATTATTCAGCAAATAACGGAAACAAAAACCCCAATGGATATTGTGTAAGCATAGAGTTGTACCATTACCGATGAAATATTCTTTCCTATAAACAAAATGAGGAACCTGAGTAGGAAGCATTAAATATCCTCAAATATGCTGAGGTCTTGGAAATTTTAACTATAAGAAGAATGCACATAATTGCATGCGTTTAAAGGGTATAATTTTCTTATTCTCTGCATTCATGGGAATTTTGAGAAGTGGTACCTCATATAGGGTTGACCTTTGCAACCTCTGAACTCAGTGGCAATGTCAAGAGACTGGAAGTGTCCTGTGGGTGTGGTGGCCACAGCTCAGGTTTGAAGAGGGAGAGAACACAGGGTCATAGTGGGCTTCATGGCGAGGCAGTGGCAACAATGGGCCCCGTGGCTGGGTTGTGGAGTGGTGAATGTGGCAGAGCTGCCCAAATGCCACCCAAAGGAGACACACCTTCCCCAGGTAAAGGGAGGGTGGGCTGTTGGTGAATTTCAGCTGCATCCCTCTCTGAGCCCTGCCCTTACCAGAAGCGTATGAGCCCTCCCTGGGGAAAGCCCTCTGGTGCCTGGTCAATGCTACAGCGTGCAGCCCTGGACACAGTCTACAACAGCCCTGAAGGGTCATCCAGCTCTGGAGTTTCACGTGGCATCAACCGAATCCTCAGCCGTGGACAGATAGTGGCTCAGTGCCTCCCTTTGCCCACTCCTGCTTTGCCTGAACCATCTCACTGAACAGTTGCTCCCCAATAAGCCTCCTGCACGCAAATCTCAGCATCTCATGTGTTTGCAGGACACCTGGTTTAAGCTGGTGTCAGGCTTCCAGGGCAGAGGATGACTTTGGGAAATAAGGAGACGTCCAGTTTGTCTCCAGTGCCGGGTCAAAAGTTGGGGCCAAGTGAAGCAGAAGGACGGAAAGGATTCACTGTGATAGACAAGAAGACAGGGTTGAGGATTGGGGAGGTTGACAGCTTCAAGCCTGGAAAAATAAGATGAAGGAGTGGCCTTGTGACCAGGTGAGGGTCAAGTTATCAGCATTTCCTTTCTGGTGTTTCAGGGACTATATTATAACAACAAAAGTCATTGAACATAGTAGATTTATGGCTCGGTTCCTGTGGCTCAACGGGCTAAGGTGCCAGCCACGTACATCTCAGCTGGTGGGTTCAAATCCAGCCCGGGCCTGCCAAACAACAATGACGGCTGCAACCAAAAAATGGCCAGGCATTGTGGTGGGCTCCTGTCATCCCAGCTACTTGGGAGGCAGAGGCAAGAGACTCTCTTGAGCCCAGGAATTGGAGGTTGCTGTGAGCTGTGATGCCACAGTACTCTATCTATCCAGGCTCTGTCTCAAAAAAAGAAAAAAAAAAGAGTAGATTTATAATGTGCTATCATTTTTGATTCAAGTCTCATTATCAGTGGGCCTTATCTCTTTTTTTCTCCCAAGAGGCAAAGGTGAATCTCAGTAGATTGTCCATGGATGCAATTTCCACACGCATCTGCAGAATAGCCAGTAAGAGTTAAAGCTATCAGCTCTTCTTTGAGCAATATTGCTCCTATTTGTGAAAAACCTAGTATGTACCAGAGGTAATGTGTGTTCTCCCTGAGCCTCACAACACTGAAAGGTATTTAATTTTCCCAATTTTAGGGATGGGGAAACTGAGGCTCAGGTAGGATAAGGGACTTACCTGGTAAGTAAGCAGTAGAGATGGAATTCAATCCCAGATTTCTTTAACTTGGAAGCTCCTGCTGGTCCCATGAGCTGGTCCCATGAAGCCCATGAGCAGGGCCTCGTGCTCGGTGCTGTGACTCATCAGGCCTAAGTGGTGACCAAGACATGTGCTTATTAACCCTCACCAGTCATTTGTCCTCGGGACTGAAGCAGACATTCAGTGGCTTAGCAATTGACCTGGCTGACTATTCGTCCCTTAACAACAACAATAAGCGTAAAGGGCACTTCTATTTTTATAATATGCAAAGTACTTAAACAACATGTGTCATGTTGTTTGAAGTTCTCCACAGAATGTGTGGGAAGTAAGACAGAGGATTAGCCCCATTCTGCAGATCAAGGAACTGAGGCTCGAAGATGTTAATATGCTCATGTTCACTAGCCTGGCAAGAGGCAGGACTAATCCCTGAATTCTCGCATTCCCTTTCGTGGTCTACGTTACTTCTCTTAAGCCACATGCTTTAGCATCAGAGAGGGAATGAGGCTCTCAGGAGAATGTGTCTCTTACTTTCTTTGACCTTGGTTGAACCAAAATGCTCTGTAAATACACTTGAGATCATCTGTGAAAGATTCGTCAGCTAAGAAAAACGGCACCATCAAAGTGATTAAAAATGAGGTTCAATTGTACTGTAACTTGCTGGGTAGACACCGGTATTCTGGCACCCTCCTAATTGACTATAATTATCTCTAATCATCATTCTGTTCTGGTGGATGCTTTCTACTTCTATCAAAACCTGATCTTTTCCCCTCACGTCACCTGGAGGGCCCTTTTCCTAAACTCCCTAAGGTTGTCATTTCAAGTTGATTGCCATGTCTCACCAGCAGAAGAGCCCAGGTTATTGAAACAAGCACCTTCTTCTCACATTTGGGCTTTCTACAGCCCTGCGTACCTGGCACTTCATACTGACATAAGTTTTAAGGGTTTTCTTCCCTCCCCCCTTTTTTTAACCTTCCTGATATGATCTCATCAAGCCAACAGTGCCTTCAAAGGGCTGTAGTTATGTGTTAGGTTCCTGGCTTTGCAAAATACCTGGTATTTGCTAGCACCACAATCCCCCAGGATAAAGGAACAAGAGTGGGGGCTCTTCACTAACTGAGAAAAATGGGATATGTGGAGAGTGGCTAAGATGAAGTGGGGAGCAGTGGAGGAAGAGTGAGGATGGGCCCTGGGGACAGAGATGGCCTTCGTGAGAAAGCACTCCCTTCAGCAGGACTTCTCTGTCAAGAGAAACTTCCCCTTTTTTTGCAGACTCTATGAAAGTGAATTATGTGTGAAGGAAAAATGACTTCACATGTTACTTTGCTTTCCATGAAGTAAAAAACTGTGGTGGAAAATTTATAAGGAAATCCATTTGATTTCTCTATTTATCTTGCTGTATGATTTTCAATATTACTCAACACTTGGACCGTCATGGCTAAATGTGTCCTTATTTTCCTCATTTGTATTTCCCAACCACTTTATTTAGCAGCTTTCTAAATATAATGCCCCCTTCGCCCCAAAGTCTTTTTTAAACAGACAAAAGATGAGACAGGAAGTGGTGACATAATTTCTCTGGATTCGCACAGCAAGTTAATGAGAGGCCAGGGCTGGATAAGAACTCAGAGCAGTTCTTTTCACAACTGTTCTAGGTCACAAATAGCAGGAGATGGACGATCCAGCCATGATGAAGTTTCTATCAGGGGTTACGTACAATTTAGTCCTACAGGTCCAAACCCAACCTGCTGCCTATTTTTCTATGGCCCCTGAGCTAAGAATGGTTTTTACATTCCTATAAGATTTCAAATAAATTCAAAAGAAGAGTAATGTTTCACGGCACCAGAAAGTGATATCCATTTCTAATTTCAGTGTCTGTAAATGCAGTTGCAGGAGAATACGGCCACACTCGCGCATTTATGTCTCATCTGTTATGGTTGTTCTTACCACACCACAATGGAAGAGTTGAGCGGTTGCAACAGAAACTCCCCAAACTTAGAATAGTTTACGATTGGTAAATTATATACCCCACAAAGCTTAAATTATTTATTGCCGAGTCCTTTACCAAAAAAAAGTTTTCTGATCCTGATATAGAAGATTGCGAGGGGTGGGCATCAGGTGGTTTGGGTTACGTCTAGGGGCCAGTGCCTTTCAGCAACTCAAGGGAAGAGAAGGGTAGGCAGTGTGTGATGCTATGGCAAGATTCAAATTTTTCTCGGGGTGGGCCCTGTTTGAAACTTTAAGTACATGGGAAAACTCCTCCACTCTTTTCTTAAAAAAAAATTAATATTTAGTTTATATTTTATTTAATTGTTTATTTACAGGAATGAAAAATGAGATAGAAAAATTTAGTGCTTTCACATAGCTGGTAGTGGGTCTACCTAGGACTTAAGCCTAGATCTTCTTTCTCAAATCCAGGATGATTTCTGCAAACCAGGGTAGCCAGAGAGGCCCTGGTTTATTGGCAGGAATCCTCTGTAGGGAGAGAAAAAGGAAGAGTCACTCTGAGCAGGCCTGCCTTATCTCTCCCTGACTCAGGGTCCTGTTCATAGCACGCTCTGCCTGGGAGCGCTAGCGGGCTGTGTATTCACATGTGATTTCAGCAACTGGAGGATGAGTCCTTTGAATAGGGTTGCCAGATTTAGCAAATTAAAATACAGGACACTCAGTTAAATTTCAATTTCAGATACACACAATTTTTTAGTATATGTATGTTCCATGCAATATTTGAATCTATTTGCATAAGACATACTTAAAAGAGTTATATTAAAATTATTTGTTGCTCATCTGAAATTCAAAAAATTTTAAAGGCTTTTCAAAGAGCAGATTAAGGTTTATAACAAAATGAGAGGAGGAAACACAGATATCCTATATATACTCTGTCCCCACAGATGTATGATTTCTCCTATTATCAACATCCCCCACCAGAGGTGGACATTTGTTCAATTGATGAACCTACATGGACACATCATAAGCACCTAAAGTCTGGAACTAGCATCCTTTACAATCAAGCAGATGTTCTGATACCTGCTTGCTTCAGGTTAATCCCATGATATAGTTGCCACGTCCTTGGCCACAGCATGAAGGAAATCCCATAGTGAAGTCCAATATCAAGCTACTTTATTTGAACTGGTGGTAGGAGGAGACCCATGGCCTGCCTGGGCCTGAGGTTGATCATTTCTTTTATCTTGATGATCTAAATGGCCATAGTGTTTCTCTGTGATTTTGAGAAGTCTTGTGTTAATTACACTCATTCCCATTCACATTAACCTCCTTCTTGACTGTCTTTGGTCTTTTCTTAAACTACCCTAATAGACAATATTCACAGT
Source organism: Arctocebus calabarensis (assembly GCA_963573935.1). Taxonomy (NCBI): domain Eukaryota; kingdom Metazoa; phylum Chordata; class Mammalia; order Primates; family Lorisidae; genus Arctocebus; species Arctocebus calabarensis. Next base: position 51,826 of record CAUYON010021368.1, read on the forward strand.
ATCTTCCTTTTGTCTCCCCCAATCTTTTCTCCACCCTTCTCCATCTTGCTAGGTACCCCAGCTGGCTGCCCTTTACAGAATGTCTTGACGGATGACCTTGCTCTCACCTTGGAGAGTAGGAAGTGAGTGAAGTGACACTTCTCTCTCTACTGAGTCATGTAAGTTGACTGTGTCCCTCTACAAAAAGCCACTGCTTTTATCAGCCACCTTCTCCATACAGCCGCCCTTTCTGGTTCCAGCAGGTATTTCCTGCCTGGCTCCTTCCCTGCTGTAGGTGTTAAGCAGTAATGACTCCCACCCTTGTTTGCCAGGGGGTGTGCACTTTTCCTAAACACTGTCCATACTTCGATGGGACCTCAACTGAAACAGATGAGCTATTAACAGCATTCATTTGCTTATTAACTCACATTCACAATACTAAGACTGATATCTAGTATGTAAGGAAATATACTGCTTTTGAAGATAAATTGTATTTTCAACTTAGTTGTCAAAATTAAGGAGGAGGAGGTGTTTACTCAGGTGATAAACACAAAATTATTCAGTGGAATTGCTGTTTCTTTTGCAGGTGCAGATATAATGGTAATGAGCATGAGCTCTGACGTAAGATATTTAGTTTTGAATATGAGCTCTTTTAATTTACTACCTGTGGTTATGTATGAGATGAGTTACATTAGCTCTCTGGGCCCTCTCTGCAATATGAGAGCAATAGTGATAATTCCTCCTCACAGGGTGGTTGTGAAGATTAAATGAGATAATGTTTATAAAGCACTTAGCTTACTGCTTGGCACCTAATAGGATTATTGAAAGCCTAAGTGGTATTCATTGATGCACCACGTTCATTGTGACCAAGCATTAGCCTTGGGATCTAGAACACCTTCCAATAGAACTTGCTTAAGTGACAGAAGTGTTCTCTATGAGCTGTCCTACAAGTGGCTACTGAATACTTGAAATGTGTGGGTGACTGAGGAGTGAAATTTTTTTATAATTATTTAATTATAATTAAATTTAAGTAGCTGCATAGGGCTCATGGCTGCCTTGTTGAACAGTGAAGATCTAGAGAGTCAATATTAAAGATAACAAGTCATTTTGTGAGGTCCTCAATGTCATTTGAACATATAAACATGAAAGCCATCAGTAGGATAAAATCTGAAGTATCAGGGCAGTCCATTCATGCTTTCCGACATGATATAGCAGATGCCATACACACAGTTAAAATGTTCTTTGTGTTGGAAAAGTAGACACATTGAAGTTTAAATAAATGAATACACATATATACACTTAAAGGAAATATTTTGGATACATTTATTTTTAGTTGGATTACGTGGACAATTACCCCAACCTCACCTTTTTTCTAGGTTCGTGTAGATATTAGTGTGAAATCTTTTTGGGTCCTGGCCCTTCTGGAGTCCATGGCAGGTGTGGCTTGCCTGACCTAGCACCCTTGTTCCCACTGAACCTAGCGGGACCCCCAGACCTCAGCACCACATTGAAGTCAGCTAAGACCCATGGAAAGAAAAATAATTTACCACTTTAGATTTAGTCATATTCTTTTTAGGGAGTACTTGGGTAGTCTAGGGGGAAAAAGAAACAAGAAAAAAGAGGCTATGTAAGAAAAAGATAAGTATGCATAATTAAGAGTTACAGAATTTTCTAGCTAGAGAAGCCTTAAAAAAAGGTCTTCTTTTTCCTGGACATGAGAAACTTGACTCTGCACACATGTGCCCTATTTGTTGCGTGTCTTCTGGGTGCAACGACCACTTTGCTCTGCTCTGCTCTGTAGCCTGGGGGCTGACTATTGACTGTGTCACTGGGCCTCCTTGCCTTTGGCTTCCTTCTGGAATTGGCCAGTTAGAGGCACTAGCGAGAGATCTGGCCAGCACATGACAGTGAAATTGGAGTATTTATTCCCCTGACTCCCTTCCTATGGGGATAGTGTGGACTGTCCGGGTCATGGCCCTGTGAATCTTACTCCTTTCTCCCGTCAGAGACCCTCTCCTCACAATTCTCTCTGTCTTTGGAAACAGCTCCTTCCCTTTGCCTCTTCAGGCCTGTGATAGAGAAGGGTGTGTTGCTGGCACTAACCCCAAACCAAGTGCTACACGATTTTTCTGGTGGTTTCCCTACACTCTGACCACTTCTCTGAAAAGAGTTGCTTTATTCTAAACTCTCCTCATATTACACAATTTGTGTGTGCTGTTGTTGTCTGCTGAGACCCTGACTGATATATCCATGAAATAGTATCTGGATGCCCTCTCTCTGGACCTTTCTTCGTAGGGCATTGGCCGCTACAGAGATAATGTAGGACATTGCTTTTTTAAAAGCAGTTGTTTAATCTCACTGTCTTACCAGACACCAACTCAGATCCCTCCAGGATGAGTCATTCTATTTGTGTGGGTGGGGTTAGTAAACTCCCAAAAGTGTAAGAAAGATTGTCTTGATAATGGTGACAGAGAATTTTCTCAAAAGTCCAAATGCCTAGCCTCAAATAAAATAAACAACCAAAAAATAAATGGCCTATATCATGTAGATGTCTTGGGCAGTGACCCACAGCTCAGCCCATCCTTTCTGGGCAGGATGTGGTTAGAGTACTAGACACTGGTAAGAAATTTCCCCTCTGAGCCTCTTCATCCTGTATCTTGGTGTGGATGATCAATTCCAAGCGATACCTGGACCCTGAGGCCTATGGAACTAGTAGAATAGTTTCGAAAGAATCAAGATAGCACATTAATTTTCTTCTTCCCCAAAGATTATTAAAATGGCTCCTGGAAGGACGCACTTCCTTTATTTTGGGCATGAGCAGAGAAGGACTGACTTTCTGTGGCATGCAGTGATAGATGGTGGCCTACCTGGATGGTTGCCTTTTCGCGATGCTTACAAAAGCGTGAAAAGCCCCTCTCTTCCCAGACCTGGAAATGCTTTCTTCCCAGAAGTTCTGTCTCAATTCCAGAAATTCCCATAATTAGCATGAGACCTTAATGGTATTACAGAAATCCGTGGCAAGATTAAGTACATATGGTTTAATCACCTGGTTTCATGGGCAGGGAGATGGAGAAATTGGAGTCCTTATTTGGAAGGAGGTAAGCAAAGGTGTGAGCCATACAGAGTCACCCAGGAATGGCAGAGCTGTTCACAGTGGTGTGGGTAGATGACTGTGGAAGGCCCTGCCTGTGTGTGATTATCATATCATCAAAGATACATTTTGCTAGAACATGACACTACAATCTACGTAAAGTATTCAGGAAATTGCTGAAAGATACCTAAGGGTGTGTCTGATCTTGAAATCTAAACTTGTATCGATAAACCAGGAGCCAGAATGTCAGTCTTCTGCCAGGCTGACTGATTTAGTCTCAAGAAATGAGAATGGTGTTGTTGTTTAGCAGGGGGCTTGAGGGCTTAGGTTTGGGGTTGGGGGAGGTGACACATATACCACACATTCACCTTTTCTCTGTTAGTCCATAATCGTATTAATATCCAAGCATTTAGGCACCCTTGATAGGCTTTAGGAATCCCTAGCACTGCCTTCCTTTGAGTTAACTGTCACTGGATCAGCTTATAAGAAGTAAATGCCTGAAAACTTTCATTTCTTCCTATGCTTGAGTTTATACTTTGGGTAGGATGCCAGTCAATGGTTTCAGGATGTGCGCTTAGGTCCCATGGGCCAAGAGGCATGGCCTCTAAAGGACCGGCTGATGAGGATCAAGCTTCACGGGCTTGTTTCCTCCATCCTGCCTCCTCTGAGAGAAGCCCGAGGAGCCGTATCCTGCCTCTCCCTCTCTCCCTCTCTCCCTCTCTCCGTCTCGTCCAGGTACTCAGCCTACTGTCCAGGCCTCCATCCTGACAAGTGCATTTCCCCCTCAGCCCTTTTACGGGGCTTTCTCCCTCATTCATTCAGGTGTCCTCCAGTGTCACCTTCTTCGTGGATCCATGTGTCTGGAGTGACAGCCCCTCCCCAGGTCACTCCTCGTCTTTAACCTTCCTGCTCCTTTTCTCCATAGTGTTGTTCATCACAACTAGACATTTTGTTGAATAGTTCTTTATCTAGGTGTAGATATTCTGCCCTCCCCGCAGAATGCAAGTCTTTGAGAGCAGGACTTTTCCTTTGACTGCTGCATCCCAATGCCCAGATGAGTGCCCGGAGCACAGCAGGTGTTAGGAAGTGTCTGCTGAAGGAGGGAGTGGACTAAGGCGAGGGGTTTTCTCTAAGTCATGGGGTTGTCTGTTAAGTCATGTGGAGTTCAAGGTAGTCATGCTGATGGAAACAAGGCAAGAAGCCACAGCAAGGGCTGGGGGAAGGCCTGGTAGTAAGGGCTGATTAGGGGAGCAGTCATTAATTACAAGGAGTTTCTAGGAAATTGCAGATCAGTGTCAGAATCCAAGTCGATGATCTTGACAGCAGATGTGCGTTCCTAGCACCAAGACCTTAACATTGAGGCACTTTCTCAGATGGAAAGCATTTGAAATGTTTATAGCTGGAACCAAGGCCAAAGAGACCTGGGTAGCTCGGAAGAGTTGAACTCAATTCAGAAATGGTAAACTGGTTAATCCAATGAGGTTGGAGATAGAGACCTAACTGCTAGGAAGCCATTATTGATCAGTTCATTTAATTCTGCGGAGTCTGGGGCAAGACTCATGTTTTCCAAAACCAGTTCCCAATTCACCATAACCTCCCCTTGCAGACCATCTCCCCACAAGACTCCTCCCTCCCCCAATGCCCCAGTTTTTCAGGGGAGAAGTCATGATGCTGACAACCCCCCAGAGACCAATGGGTGGAAGGCCCACTCACTTCTCGTGTTGGGGAACTCCACCCAGCAGCAAGGGGCTCTGTCTGAGCTGGGAATCCCCACTGCAGCAGCAATCTCTGTGGGGTAGAGCTGTAAGATGCTTTTCAGATTTAGCACACAGCCTCAAGGGGAGGAAGAGTTGCTATTGCCTCTGACCTGAAACCAAGGCAACGATGCTGCAACAACTGGGGAATGGGAAGATTATTCTAGAGGTTGGAAGTAAATGTCCAAGCTGGAAGTGCTGCTGGGGCTGACCTTTGTGTGCTCCACTCTCCTGCCCCCATCTCTATCTGTACACGCCTCGGGTCTCTGTAGGAGGAAGTAGTTTGCTTTTGTATTCACAACTCAGCCCATGGATTGAGAGTAAGAAGAAAAGAAGCTTGGCATGACTTTCAGAGGAAGTTAGGTGAAGATTCTTCTCCCTCAAACAACTAAATAAACCACTTAGACCTTTCATGACTCAGAAACCACAGACCCCACAGCCAACATGCATCTATTCATACTTGTCTACAAATATTGATTGAGAGTCTATTGTGTGACTAACACAGGGATTGGGTTGAGAACGTAATGGTAAAACAAGATTCACTCTCTCCCCTCAAGAGCAGATAATCTGGCGTGGTTCATTCTACAACATGGAAGGCAGTGGAATCTGGCAGCAAGGAACATAAACTGAGTTTTGCCACTAACCAGCTGTGTGAACTTGGGCAAGTCACTTTGCTTCTCTGGGCTTCAGTTTACTCATCTATATGTCAGAGAAGTTACCCCTATTATCACATTTAATAAAGGAATGTTTATTGTCAAATGTTTATCCCATGTGTCAATAAATGTTAGCTGTGATTCTGGTTGTGGTTTATGGTGATAGTGAGAAACTACTTTGAGGCACATTTATACTGGATGTCCATAAAGTTCATGTGCAACTTAAAATAGTTGTCTATTTGAAATTGCACATGGGCTTTATGGACACCCTGTATATCGAAATGCCCTATTTCTGAATAAAATGTATCTATGTTCAGGACCAAGGCCAGGAAAAGTGAGTAATTGGAGATGCCATTTTTTTTTTTTTTTTTTTGCTTCTCAGCCTAGGTCTCTCTCCCTTCCCTTTCCTGGTGCCTTGTGTGTCCTGGGTGTCCTTCTGATTTTCTGTCAAAGCTGCTCTCTGTGGATTGAGAGATTGGAAGGAATCCCATCAAACTATGCACATCACACGTCCTAGATGCATTTCCCTTTTTGGAGGTATTCCCCTCTCACCCGAAGAATAGGGTAATGTCAGGTATAAGTAAAACTGCTTTTTCTGAAAGTAATTAAAGAGTTGGATCTTTGTATAGGGGAGAGACAAACTGACCTGGAGGATCCCCAGACGCAAAATCTATGAGTCCAGGGGAACCTGGTTCATAACGAAGATGGAAAAACAAATCTGCCGAGAAAGGGAGAACTAATTGTTCAAGTGCCGAGATAACTGGGTATGGGAAAAAAGAAATACTCCTCTACAATATATAAGTGAGTAAATTCCAGATGGAATTAAAACCCAAATGTTAAGAAGAAAGTTTAAAATTTTGAGAAGCAAACATAGGATACTTTCAAACATAGGAAGGTATTTCTCAAAAGGCATGTAACAAATCGAAGACATTTATAAATATGATTATATTGAAATATTACACCTTTATACCAACAAAGATGCAGTAGAAAAAGTTAAAATATAGGCTTCAGACTGAAGATACCTATAAGGTCTACAACCAACAAATGATTCATACTAAAAATTTAATTTTTAGCCTCCTGCAAATCAATAGGAAGAGATAGTCCAAGAAAAATGGGCAAGTATTATGAACTGGATGGTTACCCAATCTTACTCATATCAAGGTAAATCCAAATTAAGCATAGGGAGGTATTTTTAGGGAGTTATAGTGTGGTATGATTACCTCCTCAAGACTAGTAAAAATGATTAAACCAAGCTTTGGTAAGTCTATGGGCAAAAAACCATTCTTCTATGCTGCAAGGAGGAGTGTGAATGGGTAAGACTATACGACAGAGTTCATTGGCAAGATCTGTCAACGTTGAAGATGTAGCATATAGGTACTAAGACCCAGCAATTCTACTTCTAGGTTTGTAACCTAAAATCTGTTGCATGTGTGTACAAAGTGACAGGCACAAAAATTCACTGCATCATTGCTTGTAGAGGCAAAAAGCTGGAAATAATTTAAATGCCCATTAATGAAAGGATAGACAAGTGGGTTGTGAATTAGTCACTTGATGCAGTACTATCCAACGGTTAAAATAAATAAGTCAGAGCCCCATGCACCCATATAGATCCGTCTCCGAAAAATAAAATTGGAAGGAAATAGCAAACTATAGAAGGATCTGCTCTATATCATTTAGAGATAAAAATTTAAACTGTACATTTTACATTTATTACTATGTATGTCTTCATTTATCATATATGTATATGCGATATATATTACTTAAATATACTTATTTTTACAGCTTCCTCTAACTCACATATTTTTTTAAAACACATATATGTTGTTTATGTAAAAATATGTAGCGAACGTGTCACAAACAAGCATTTTGGGACAAGCCCCACTTGAGGACAATCTGGAGATGAAGCGATGGAGATGGCAGAGGTTTTGTGGGGGTGAGGCTGGAACCAAATGTGATACAATATTAAATACTTTTCTGTATGTTTGATAATTCAAAACTAATGGAAGAGAACTGCTTCCCTTTCCTGATTATGGTTTCTCAAATTAACTCTCCAATTGGATAATAGCGCTGGGGGCCTATTTGTTTCCTCTTATCCTGCTCAGATTTACAGTGTATAGTTTGACCCCATGTCATGTTCTTTTTTTTTCTGGAGACTTAGGCTTGTCAAGAACTGCCGACACATGTGTGGATATATAGCCCTTAGCTTCACAGAGGTGAGGGATGTAAGCCTGAGATGGGGTCCATGCTCTGTCCCCCACCCTTTGCCCCTAGCACTGCCTGCACCCCTGGCTTGGGATGCTGCCTCCAACCAGAACCAGCACCTGTCACTAATTTGTGTACCGTGGGAGGAACCTGTTCCTAATCTGACCATGTAGCAGGGATGCCTTTTTCTGTTTGCACAAAGGCATGGTCTAGACCAGTGATTTTTCAACTGGTGTGCTGTGAGAAGATGTGCAAAACTTTTTAAAGGTCATTAAATTATTTTCAAAAGACGTTCAAGGCATGGTAAGTATAGTCTTTTACTCTTTTTTTCTTTTGATCAACATAATTTAAATGTGCCATGGAAATTCAACTATTTCTTAAGCGTGCCGTGAGATTAAAAAAAGTTGAAAAACACTGGTCTCTCGACTAAAAGCAGACCTCATCTGGATTAAGGCTACACTGAGTGTGTCTCAGCCTTATTGAGGTAGTTAATAATAAGGTTTAAAACAGACTTGCTCTGCCTGGGACAGCCAGCGGGAGGAGAGACAGAAGAGGATCCAACTTGTCCACTAATCCCTGCCTCGGCTTTCTTAGCCAGTCACCCGCTCCAAACCTTCCCTAACTCCGCAGCATGTGGGAGTGACCTAGGTCCCACTGCCGGCACCCTTCCTAGCCAAGACGCACCATGTGAAGACCACTTGTGAATTCTTCGATAAATTTATGGGCATTTTTCTGATGGCCTTGAATGGGAAAACATGATGATACATGATGAGTTATTTAGTCCTGACCTGGGAAAGTAAACTTAGGTGTCTGATATAGCTGTTTGAGGTAAACAGTTTTGACTTAATTTATTTCACCTGGTAGATTTACCCAGCGTCTGCTTTGGATTAGGTACTGGGAAGATCAGGGGATAAGGTCATCCTCAGGAAGCAATAAATCAGTGTACTTAGGGACATAGCAAGTCTCCATGTTTATTCCCTGGCTTAGGAGGATGACAGTGATCATATTCTTCATATATATCACTGCATTCTTCATATATATCACTGGAGGATCAGGAGACGAACCAATGAACAGTGAGTGAGTTAGTGCAAAGTAAATAGATACTTATATTTTATGGCCCAAAGCTGCAGTGAATCCTTTAATACATGTGTAGTGATATTGCCTTGAAGATGATACTTATTAGATCAATACATTATAATCGGTTCTTTCTCTCTATTATAAAGATACAGCTATAATTCTATAGTTCAGAGTATATAAAATATCAGCTCCATTCACTATTCATTTTTCCTCCTAATCATCCAAGAAGCATCTGACAAGTGCCTGCTAGGTGCTAGGAATAGAAGATCAAGCAATGAATTGTTACTCCTTCCAAAGACATCAAGCACATAGGTAACTCAGGTATTTGCAAAACTCAGGAGGCTGTAGTGTGTCTAACTCAGCAGCTAGTGAGGGTATGTGTTTTTAGACAGGGAAGGCTTCCTGGAGGGGATATATCACCATTAGATTTGAAAGGCTGAGTAAGGTCTGTGGTGGGGAATGGCATTCCAGATAGAGGAGGCAGCCTGATCAGATGTACTTAAGTAGCATCAATTGTTTGTGCCTACTTAGTTGCCAGCTTTCCTTTTTTTTTAAATGGATAAACCATTAAGAACACTTCTGCCCCCGCCCCTGTTTGAAGCTGACATAGTGGATTTGTTAATCCAAGTGGCTGAGATCCAAGCCCCTGGCCGCCAAAGGAACAGAGACAGGTGAGCTGACCTAGGCCCATGGAACTCTCTCCAGCAATTTGACTCTTTAGCCCAGTAATTACAAGAAAGAGGAATGGTTGTGCTAAACCCTGAAGAGATTGTTCATAGGATCTGCTGCCTGAATCCCAAACCTGCTCTAGTTCTCAACTTTTCCATGCCTGATTCTTTAGTTTTTCCTTCCATTCTGTGAGCTATCTTACGTCCTTTCAACAATTTTTTTTTTGCTTTTTACTCAGAATCAGTATTTATAGCATGCAACTAGAAAGCCCTAACTGATTCAAGAAAAAACTTAATGGTGCAAATTACAAGTCTACGAAGTTTATTCTTCTATTTATCTGCCATAACTTTTCAAGCCCTTTAGAGGTTCTACTAAAATAAAGAGAGGAGATGAGAGATAGAGAAGGAAGGAAAGAAGAAAAGGAAGGAAGGAAGGAAATAAAAGAAAGAAGGAAAGAAAGACAGGAAGAAAGGAAGAAAAGGAAGGGAGGAAGGGAGGAAAAGAGAGAGGGAGAGATGGAGGGAAGGAGGAAAAGGAAAGGAAAACAGAAAGGGAAAGGAAAAGAAGATTTCTCACAATGTTGACAAGCTTCTCCCCAAGTAGAAGTGTATGAGATGGGAAGGTGTATTTCTGGGATTGCTGGGTTTTCGGAGATGAATGGCTCTCATTGGCATTGTTTAAACCTCTGCCACTGGCAGGCCTTTGTCTTCGTCTACAGCATAGCTATTACACACAGTGAGCAGGAGAACAGAAACGTATGATGCTGCTTCACACAGAATTGAGCGGAGACCCCTCAAGGAATCCTCCAGAGACCACTCTGCATCCAGAGAAAATTCACCTGGTTCCCCTGGGGCAGAAATGTAGATGACAAAGAGCCAAGGATGGATTGTGAGCCTGTTGCTAGCTGAGCTCCTCAACTTTCAGCCCACAAGCCCAAGGTGTATTATTGAAATGAAGACAATTAAAAGCTCTGACTTTCTCATTGTGTTGTAATTACAGCAGCCTCTCTGGTACAAATTATGACTCATTTACTCTTCGGGGTAATTAGCATCTGGGCCACCATCAAGGAAACCCTTTTTAGGATGAAAGTGGCATCACTTGGTGCCCACAGAACAGTGGAGACCTTAGCTCTGGAAGAGGGAGGCTTTGCTTCATGGTGGAGTTGGTGGAAGGTGCCCCTCTGCAAAGGTGTGCCATCTCATCGAAAATACATGGGCTCTTACACCTCTTAGGATAATATAGGTAGTACAAGGGTTTGTTTTTTTTAAAGTTATATAATTATTAAAATTTACATATGGTATTTTTCCCTTTCTAATTTTTTTCATTTCAATAGATTGGAGGATACACGATGAATTGTCCAATGTAGAAGTCAGGGTTTTCCGTGCACCTGTCACCAGAATAGCAGACATTGTACCCCACAGGTAGATTTTTCTCCTCCTTACTTGCCCACTACACTGCTTTATGAGAATAGATTATATCTCTTGTTTAGCTCCCCTTATAAGTGCAAAGTGAGTCTCATCATTGCGTACATTACTGCTGTCAGAATTTACTAGCAACATGACCGTTGTAGTTTTGCCTGCAGGGAATTTCAGTGAAATCATTCATACACTGCTTGCTTATGGATTTAAGTGTTATGATTTCTTTTTAATTTCTCTGTTGGAGGCAGCCAAATGAAGTTGTTTTTGTTTTGTTTTGATTTTTTGATGGATGCTACTGTCTGAATGTTTGTGTCTCTTCAAACTTTGCCTGTTGAAACCCTAACCCAATGGTATTAAGAGATGAAGACTTTGAGATGTGATTAGGTCAGGAGGGCGGAATCCTCATGTTTGGGATTAGTGCCTTTATAGAAGAGACCCCAGAGGGCTAGCCTGCCCCTTTCATCATGTTAGGACATAGTCACAAGGTGTCACTTATGAATCAGAAAGCAGGCCTTCACCAGACCCCACATTGGCATCTTGATCATGGACTTTCCAGACTCCAGAACTGTGAGAGATAAATTTCTGTTGTTTGTACAGCAGCCTGAACAGACTAAGGCAGTATCTGAAAGGAAGTAATCCATCACAAATTCTAGAGCAGCTCGGGAGAATCAGGATTTTCTCTCCTCAGTTAAGTACCAGCTCAGACACGCTCTAGAGTTGCCTCTAGTATCAGTCACAACTCTTGCTGTTGCCAAGTGACAAAGATCCATGCTTGAACTGTCTTCGGTGCCATGGGGAATTCTTTGTCATTAAAATAAACTGGTCAGTGAAAACTCAAGATGCTGTTTTGGCCTCCATTTTATCTGAAGTTCAAATTTATCTCCACTTGACTCTGCTTTCTCCTGTGTTGGATTCATTTCCAGTCTCCACGTTGTACCTCCAGAAATTCCAGGTATATCCTACCCCAAAGCCAAAGACAATGAGGGAAAGCAAATATTTTGACCCTGGATTTTAAGCCAAATCCCCCAAATTCATGTCTATTGAACCAGTTCACGACACGCACAAACTCCTAAGTCAATCACTATGACCAGGGAGGGCCAAAGATTCTGCTGGCTTATGCACAAGACTAAGGTGTAAGATGTGAGATCTTACACCCTGTGGGGCTGACAGTCAGAGAAGCTGGATCACCACAAACCAGTAAACAGCCCCACAAATCAAAGCAGTTGCACACAGAAAAGGGAAGAGGTGCCGTTGTGGGAAATCCCAAATGTCCTTTACACAACTCTTTGCAGTCTGTGGCACCTCTAAGTAGATTCTGTGAAGGAGAGAGTGAGCCTCTCCCCTGAGGTGTTGCCCTCATTTCTTCCCATTAGCGAAAAAAGACACCACATTCGTCTAAACCCAGACATTGGTGGAGAGGCAGCCACAGCCTTAATCCTGTTGTAAGATGTGAGCAGGAGCAAACTCCCACGTCAGCAGCAGGGCTGTCCTGAAAGAAAGATCTGATTTCTTGCTGATCTCCCCAGAGTATATGAGACAGTATAAGTAGCTATTTTCTCTGGAGGAATTTTAACAGAAGGAATTAATAAACCTAATGACTTTTTAAATAGGCCCCTGTAAACAACTAACAAGTACTCCATTTATCAGTAGACGTGCTCTGTTCTATGTGCTTGGTGAACTTACTTCCAACCGTGCGCCCCGGGAAGCGCACAGTCATCTCCGCCATGATCCTGAAGAGACTTCAGGTCAGAGCGGTCAGGTAAACCACACAATGAGTAAGCGAGCCAGCGGGGGTTCAAGTGCGGCATTGTCCAACCCCAGAGCTCCAGCCACTGACCAGCACGCTCCATCCTTCCTCCCACCCTCTGTGAGGTGGCACAAGCCATCCCCTCTCCACAAGGGAGCAAGAGAAAATCTTCCCTCTGTGATGACAGATGCATTTTTATGCCTTTTGTAGTCAGAAAGGGAGAATAGTACTAAACATTTCTGGATCACCAACTGGGTTGGGGCCACTGGGATTTGAGGATAAAATCCATTGCAGCCTGTTTGTTGACAGGTTTTGAGTGGCGGAGGGTTTTATTCCACAGGCCTTATTAGATCTAGTCTATGCACCCGGCTGTGCTCAAGCAGAGATCAGTGCCAACCGGAGTGCTGGGTGTCGGCGTTAGCAGACACCACCCAGCTCTCCACCTGCCTGACAGCAACTCCCAAGCACTAGTGAAATGATGTGTCAAAAAGCTGCCCTGACTCACTCCTGGAGTCTGTTCACACCAGCCTCTGCCACCCCTGCTCCAGCAACCACACTTAGTAAGATCACCAAAGATCCTCTCACTCCAAACCCACGTGGAAAGTCTTCGCTGTGTCCCTGGTGCTTGAGAAGCTGGACCACTCCTTGGTGGTCAGTATCTCTTCCTACAGGCAAAAGTCTCCCTGCTGGGCTGTTTTATCTTCCAAGACTCTTCTAGTATCTCCCATCATTTCTTTTCTTTTCTTTCTCTTTTTTTTTTTTGAGACAGAGTCTCACTTTGTTGCACTGGGTAGAGTGTGGTGGCGTCATAGCTCACAGAAACCTCAAACTCCAGGGCTCAAGAGATCCTTTTGCCTCAGGCCCCCGAGTAGCTGGGATTACAGGTGCCCATCATGACACTCAGCCAGTTTTTTTATTTTTAGTAGACGTGGGATCACTCTGCTTAGGCTCGTCTTGAACTCCTGAGCTCAAGCGATCCACCTGCCTCAGCCTCCCAGAGTGCTGGGATTACAGGCGTGAGCCACCATGCTGGGTGGTATCTCCCATAACTGGTAGGAATTCCTGTGTGAATTCCTACACAGGGCTTGTATCTTGGGTCCCCCAAGCAGTGCCACTTGTGTGTTTGTGAATTCCTACACAGGGGTCGTATCTTGGGTCCCCCAAGCAGTGCCACTTGTGTGTTTAATACTCGGGATTCCACCAGATAGGCTCAATGGTACATCTGCAGATTTTTATAAATGGCCTGGCTTCTGCAAAAAGATTACCCAAGAAGAGTGATCGATGCACAGATCCATTTATTACCCTCCCCCCTACTATAACCCACTATGGAATCATGTTTATTATTTTGAACTTTTAGGTGCAAATGTTTTGCTATCAGTTTAAGGCAAGCGCAGCACATTCCCCTCCACTCTCGTTCTGCGACTCTCCCACGCTCACAGGTTTTAGGCTGTGGGGAAGGTACAGCTAGTCACATCTTAGCTGGACCTTACCATGCCTTTTGTTACGATCTTGCTACCTTGGTTATTTCCTCATGTCTCCTGCCTTCATCAAATCTTAGTTAAGCCTAGCTCCTTTCTCCATCTTTGACACAGACATGGTGGTATCAGTGTCCACGTGGAAAAACAGAAATCATCTGAGCTGCTTCATCAGAGAGTGTTTAATAAGGAGCTAGTCAAAGAGGTATTGGAGGTCTGAAAATATAGTCAGGGGTCTATACTTCCTGTAGTCTAGGCTATAGGAAGCAGCTGCAGGAACAGAGGGGGGATGGTCAGGAACTAGAAGCTTGGAGAAGAAGCATACAGGGGTAGACCACAGGGAAGGACATGGCTAGGTGCTGCCAGGCCCTCTGGGGAGCTCAGGAGTGTGGGAACAACACTGGAAATGGGAAGAGCTACAGGTACAGCTATGATAAAGGGCATAGAACAGAAACAATGGAAACAAAAAGTGAAGCAGGATTCTCCCTCCCCTCTGGCCTGTCTCCTGCCCTAAAGGGAGGGGGGTACCTTTACGGACCCAGCTGTGCAGAATCCAACTCACACATCACAAAGCAGAGCAGGAAGGGTAGGCTTGGGGTGTGATAAATAATAAGTAACACACACCTTCCTGAAGCCCCTTCAACCCTTTGCCCTAGCTATTCTCTTTCGCCTTTCTCCCAGGAGAATCCTTTGTCCAAAATTTGCATTCCTTAAGCCTACAAAGTCATTAATCCATAGTGTTAACCCCCCTCCACATCCATTTCCTTGGCTGGATCTTCCCCAACTGACCAGAGAGGGAACAGAGCGTCCTGCTCACCCTGCCACGCGGCTCTCCAGCCTCACCTACTGACATTGACAGTGATGAAAACCCTTCTATCCCAGCTGTCTTTCCTTGTCATTTAAGGCTGTCCTGTATATTTGGTGTACTAGGAATAACAGAGTCACATCTCAGCTACTTACATACAATGCTCAATTTTCTTTACAGAAAGCAGTACTAGTTTTTCCACAATTTCCCATTTTCCCACTTAGAAGAGGAATTTGAAATTTAATCCCACCTGTGAAACTAGGTCCGGTCCTAAAGTTTTTAAGTCACTTATGGTTTAAAATAGTCATATTTCAAATGAATCTCCAATCCAATTGAGATGTTGATGTAACTAGTCGCTGTCCAGTTTAAAACACCAGTTTCTGTCCTTTTTTCAAAGGTTCCCTGGGGCTTGCCTGTGCCCCTCCATCGCAGGAGGGGAAGAGGGTGTGTGGGTGGAAATGAGACTGATCAGCTGGGGTGGAGTCCAGTATTTTTCGACAGAGCCCAGTCCCTGGTGTCTGGCTGGTCTGTTCTCAGGTGCGGGTGATGTCAGCTCTGCCTGCAGTGGCTCTCGCGGCCCAGATGGTGCCTGCTGCTTCTCACCCATGGGACTTGTTGGATGGCTGTTGGTTGCTTGCTTGACATACTCTTGCCTGAGATCTTGTGGTGCCTGAGGGGAGCACTATTTCTTTGGGCTGGGGTTGGGTTTGAAGCCACCACCTCTGGTATATGGGGCTGGCACCCTACTCCTTTGAGCCACAGGTGCCACCTAGAGAGCACCACTTCTTTCCCCTCACCTTGGCTAGTAGTCCTCAGGGGTCCCACTACACTTCCACTGGGCCATGGTACGGGCCTCTGTGGTCCTGCCCTCCTGTGCTGATTCCAGGCATCTTACTCTTGGGTTCATTTCTCATCCTTCTCCTGCTAGCCTCTGCCATCACAAGAGGCTGACTCCTGGCGGCTTCCAGCTCAGCCGGATTTTGGTCAGATTCAGCAAATGAGAGGGTTGGCGGGAGATTGGAGGTTGCAGATGGCATCACTTGCAGCAATAGGGTGCTCTCCCACTAGAAAGGTCCTCCATGGTCCCTGGGCCCAACATCCCAATGAGACCACTTCCAACTTTTGCCTAGCAGCGCTGTATTGATTCCTACTTCACTAATCTCTGTGTTGTCCCACCAGCCTCTGTTAGAGTCAACTCCTTCATCACTTGTATAACCCATTCTCTCTTCCCTAACTTCCTTCCGTTGTTAATGTTTGAAAGGCTTCTGTTTTCCTGGGTTTAGAGGCCTGGCCTGGCCTATATCGGTGGGATTATAGGAATCCCCTCCATACCCACCTTGGCTCTACAGCCAGCATATCATGGTCTTTGCTAGCTTCTCACCCACCATGCCTCTGTGCCTGTTCAGGTTGGTGGGCCCTCCACCAGCAAACCCCCAGTGAGTAACCAGCTCTAGTCCTTATACTGAACACTCAAATTCAGGGAAGAAATGTGCAGTACCTGCAACTCCCCATCCTGCTGCAAAGCGCGCCTGAAGCTTGACACATGTCCTTGTTCCATTCTTCTTTGCCATCCCAGGTGCTTTTATATCCCCAGTGGGAGATCTGCCAACCCGGAAACCAGATCTGCTTTTTTTGCAACTTAATGGGAATGAAGTGGATCTACTTTGGGATTTCTTTTCTTAGGAACGCCTAAAACTTATGCTTGCCTGTGAGTGGGGTCTGATGTGTGAGTAACCTGAGAGAACGGGAAGGAGCCTCAAAGAATATTTATTCCCTGTGTAATACATGCCCCTATATAAGACCTGCCCAGAGCCTGAGGTTTTAGAGAGACACTCATAGAAAAAAAAATGAAGGATCTGGGGTAAATTCCATTATGCTACTGTGTAGAGCAAATTAAAATGAATGTCAAGGGGAATGTTGTAGGGGCAAAATATATCAGAAAAGGGAAACTTGCATTCTTTTTTTTTAATTCTTCATTAAATCATAACTGTGTACATCAATGCATTTATGGGGTACAATGTGCTCATTTGATATACAATGTAGAATGCTTACATTGCATTCTTATAGAAAGATGGGCTCACATTAAAAAAAAAAAAGAAGGGCCTTTCCTGTAATGATATTACAGCCTTGGATTTTCCTACACCTGGAAGAAGTTACCTCCTTTTTCCAGTGAGCAACATTTCCATTGCATTAAAATATGCTTCCCTGAGAGTGAACCATAATCCGTTTTTCTTTTCATTTCATGACCCCTCATCACTTAATCACTAATGGGTATTTTGAAAAAAGGATGGCTCCATGGAGCCTTCAAATGGAAGTGATCCCAAACAAAACATGATCAAAACGCTCACTAAACTAAGAAAACACCCATTAGTTATAATTTGATATGCTATGCTAGACACAATGGATTAAAATTGTGACATACACACCCATCAAGACCAGACCTTGCTGCAACCTCTTTCGTTTTTATTTTTGGTGTTTGAAATTCTCCAATGATTCAATGTCAGTTTTTCTCTTTAAGATCATTAATTTTCAGGGTTAGACACAGATCAATAGTCATAGTTTGAGCTTGTCATCTTTGGAGGAGAAGTATGTTGTACAGCTGTACATGGATTGGACAGTGCCCTGGTTAAGAAAATGGTGTGCTCTTTCATGATTGTGTTCCCTGACAGTACCCTGGGCACACTTTTGTTCTGTTACTAAGCTTCTGACAGTCTCCTGCAGTATCTTATCTATCACTGAGTTTTCTTTCCTATCCTCTCATACTTGGTCTCTGGAGTGGAACTTTGATTAAAAGACCCTGATATGAGAAAGAATGGCGTGGCCAGGCCATTCTTCTTGGACACTAAGGAAGGTGGTCAATTGGTCAAACACCCTAGTCAGGATTCAGTCTGGTGGCTGCCTCTCCAGAGTGAGGCTCCCAAAGTCATCTATCTCATTTGGGGAGATGTGGGTATGACAATGGGTATTTTGATCTTGCAAAACCTTGTGGGAAGTTGGCAGTCACTTTCCTCAGCATGGGCACAACTTGCCTTGGAAGCAGACTACACTCACCCTCATTCACCTAAGAGGAGGAAATTCCTTTCATTCATTTGTTCTCTCAATAAATAAATAAATATATATTTTTTGAGACAGAGTCTCACTATGTTATCCTTGCTAGAGTGCTATGGCATCACAGCTCACAGCAATCTCAAACTCTTGGGCTTAAGCTATTCTCTTGCCTCAGCATCCCAAGTAGTTGGGACTACAGGCGCCCACCACAATGCCCATCTACTCAACAAGTATTTTTTGATGACCAATAATATGCCAGGCACTATTCTAGGTAGATGGTAGAAACATATTAGTAAAAAATAGAAAAATTGATTAAAAAAATCCAAACCCTGCCCTCATGGAAATTATGTATGTAGATAGGAAACACAAAAATTAACCAGGACATTTTTCTATCTATCTATCTATCTATCTATCTATCTATCTATCTATCAATCAATCATCTCTCTATCTCTCTATCATCTATCTATCCATCTAGCTCTAAGATGATCATAAATATTATAGAGGAAAAGAAAGCAAAACAGATCCTTCCAGGTATGTAAGTGAGTAGAGAGTTGCCAGCTAAGTTATTACTAGTGAGATGACATTTGATCAGAGAACTGAGGGAGGGACAAAAATACTCTATGCAGGTACTTGGGAAACAGTAACTGCAAACTTGCTGAAGCATGCTTGGTGGACCAGTGAAGAAGCCAGAGGTGGCCCAAGGAGAGGGACTGCAGGAGGAAGAAGTAGCATCTGATGTCAGGGAGGCAATGAGAACCAGATTGCTCCAGAGCAAAGTCCCTTTTTTTTTGAGACAGAGTCTCATTATGTCGCCCTTGGTAGAGTGCCACAGCATCAGAGCTCACAGAAATGTGAGCTCTTGGGCTTAAGCGATTCTTTTGCCTCAGCCTTCCAAGTAGCTGAGACTACAGGCGCCCACCACAACGCCCAGCTATTTTTTGTTGCAGTTGTCATTGTTGGTTAGCAGGCCCAGACCAGGTTTGAACCTGCCACCTTTGGTGTTTGTGGCTGGTGCCGTAACCACTGTGATACAAGCATCGAGCCACCTGGCCATTTTTTGTTGTTGTTGTTGCAGTTGTTGGTCATTGTTTTAGCTGGCCTGGGCTGGGTTCGAACCCACCAGCATGGGTGTATGTAGCCGGTGACCTACCCACTGAGCTACAGGCACTGCCAGCAAAGTCTCTTTGCTTGGGTCTGCAAGGCATTGTTATTTAATGAAATAAAGGAACTCATGTATTAATATACATATATCACAAATTTGAATTTATTTAATCTTTTTTTTAAATTTTGCTTTTAATTTCAGCAGGCTTTTACTTTTTTTAGTTTCCTTTTTTGTTTGTTTGTTTTTTTCCATTGTCCTTCCTTGTAGCAATTCTTGGGACGGTTGCCTCCCAAGTAGCTGGGATTACAGGCGCCTGCCACAACGCCCAGTGGTGTTCTTTCCTGGTGATAGAGAGGGATCTTTTACTATGGCTCACTCACGCTTATGCTGGTCTCGAACTCTGTGAGCACTGGAAATCCACCCGCCTCGGCCTCCCACAGCGCTGGGATTACAGGCATGAGCCACCACGCCCGGCCGAATTTATTTAATCTTTGTTCACTGTGTTTCAGTATAGTTGGTTTCTAGTTTAACTCCATGTAACTTGGTTGCATATAGTAAAGAGAGACAAGGTAGGGCAAGAAGGTCTGTTAGGAGGCTGTGCCAGGAATTTAGGCAAGAGATGATGGCAGCTTGAACCAGTAGTAGTGGTGGTAGGAGTGGAAAGAGGCCAAACCCTAGAGAGGTTTCTAAGATAGAGCCTACAGGATCTGCTGATGGGTTGGATGTGAGCTGAGGCAGAAAAGGAGTCAAGCAAGGATGACCATGAGCAACTGGAAGCATGGAATTGCTTTCCTCCAAGGGAAGCATGCAGGGGGGAGAGGTGGTGGAAATCAGATTTAGTTTTTGGATATCTGTGTTTGAAATGACTATTACATATGCAGGTGGAAATGTCATGACGACAGCTGCAGATATCAGCCTGGAACTGTGGGGAGCAGTCTAGGCTAGACACACAAAATTGGGAACCGTGGGTCTATACTTGGCACTAAGGTGATGTGAGTGGACAGAGTGTCATATTGGAAAGTAGTGTACATGGGAAAGAGAGGAGTTTCCAGGGCTAGGACCTGGAGCAATCTAATGTTTAGGATCTGTAAGGAAGAGAAAGAATCAGCCACGGAGAGTAAGTTAGGAAGAAACCCGGGGGGTTGACATCCCTGAAGCCAAGGGAAGAAAGAGATTCAGAGAGAAGTGATTCTCTGTTCCACGCTGATGGGTCAAGTATGCTGATGCCTGGGAGTTGACCACAGATTTATAACCTGGAAGTCACTGGTGATCTAGAAGAGAGTTTTGGTCAAATATTTGGGACAAAAGTCTTATTGGAATAGGTAAAAAAAAAATAAGAAGGAAGGAATTGGAGACAATGAGAATAGGAAATTATTTTCATAATTTTCTCGAAGGGAAACATAAAATTTAGATGATAGCTAGAGAGAAATATGATTATCAGAAAATTTATTTATTTATTTAAATTTTTTTTGAAATTTCAGATGAATATGAGGCTACATATGATTGAGTTATATTGTTTGCATTTGTTAGATGGCATCCGAGTTGCAGCTGAGTCCTTCACCCAGTAAGCTCCCACCTAACGGGCACAATATAGGGGTACACGGCACACTCCCTGGGTGAAAGGAACTTACTGAACCCCCCCCGTCCCTTTTCCCCTACTTGAATTTAATTTTGTTTTTCTCTTGTGTGGGCCTATAGTTGTTCATCTACTAGTTTCAAATTAGTACTGAAGGACTGAGCTTCAACTGTCTAGAAATGTGCAAGTGTAAGTAGGATGACAAAATCCAGTAGGATTGCCAGGAGGCCTTCAAGGCCTCACCCGGATTAGCGGTCAAACATTTAAAATGAACCTATTCAGAACGTTGTGTTTTCACCACATTCGATGCTGGGTGTAGGCACAAAGCAGGTGGAGAGTGAGAGTCCTATAAGGATTGGATTTTGTCGCGTGAGTAAGATGAAGAGCAGACAGAGCAAGAGGACAGCTGACCCGAGGAAGTAACTGCTTAACCGTAGAATTTAACTAAAGTGCATGAAGTAAAGGAATGAGCCCATGAAGGTGGTGTGGACAGGAAAAGGATTCTAGGACCAATGATTTTAGGTCCTCATGCAGTCGAAAACTTTCAGAGTCAATGCATTAGAGAGAGAGAGCTGGAAAGATAGAAAATAGAGATGACAAAGTGGGATGGTTAAAATAGAGGTTGTGGAAGGGATGTGTCTATGTTATGGAAGGACTGGGTTGGAAATACAGCTGCAGGGAAGACTTGTGGAGGTAGGGGGAGAACAAGGTCTTTGGAGGGAAGGAGGTCAGAAACCAAGAGGCAGGTCAGGTCAAGCTCTTGCGGAATCATCTGCATCAATTTTGAAATCAGTTAAGAAATGGCTCATGAGTAATAGTGAAGACAAGGATAATAATTAAGGCTGGAGATGAAATCTTTAAGGAACGGGAGTGGTGGAGACCATGGATCGCTAGATATTTGCACCAGAGAGAAGTGTGTGAGGTATGGTCTAGGCCTCTGAGGGTACGAGATGTACAGCTGGGCCTGGTGAATCAGCACTCTTCTTTCTCCCAGGTCAAGGCAATGAAAATCATCTTCTTAACACACCTCAGCTGTCGCTGGAAGCTGTCTTCATCAAGTAGGTGGATAGAGGAGGCTGCTTGTGTTATTACAAGAAAATAACCCTCCTTTCTCAGGAAGAGTTTACATATTTTGTCCTGAGTTTGGTGGCTCATCTACTTTTTGTGCACTGGGGTGGCAGACTGTCTTGTGAGTGGGGGTGAAACTCACATCCATAATGCCCCTTTGCCTACTCACCTTCTGGCTGGTGGTGGCTATTTGACATCGTGCTGTCCAACGGAATGTAAGCAGAAGTAATCTAAGCGGGTTTCCGAGAAAATTTTTCCTTTCCTGAGAAGGTGCAGACTCAATAGTCATTTTCCTTTTTACCTCTTGCCCTTCCTCTTTCTTTTCCTTTCTGTAAAGTAGACGGGGAAACTCAAGGTGCTACAATCATCTTGTAACCATGAGGGAACAAGCAGGAAGTGCCAAGTGTGCCTACCCATTAGGGGTGTCAGAACAGACAGAGGGAAGGAATTGGGGTCCCTGGTGAAGTGTTGATCTGCTGTCCTGGCCCTCAAGTTCTACTGCTGGAATTCTAGTCATGTGAGGCAAATAAATCCCGCTGCCAGCACTTCAGTTTGGTTTTCTGTTTTTACTTGTTGCTTTCCTCACTCATAAAGCTACTGTCTCATGAAGCTAGAAATGCTAATCAGTTGGGTTTATGGGGAATTTCACGGACTTATTTGTGAATAACCTCAGTAATCTATTTTAGTACATCTGTCAACCAAAAATGTTTGCTTGATTCTACCTCTTCTTCAAGTTACTGCCTCATTCTCATTCTTTATTTTACTGCTTGATTTTTCTTTTTGCAAAAACAGGTTTTTTTTGAGGTATAATTGATACAGAAAGAAATGCACACATTCAGCGTGCGTAATTTGATGAATTTGAACATATGCAAACATGATATGATACCATCGTCACAGTAAGGTAATAGACTTATACCACCCCAATTTCCTTATCTCCCGCTGTTTTTTATTTCTTTTTGGGTTTGTTTGTCTGTCTGTTTGTTTTGTGGTGACAGCACCACATGAGATCTATCTTCTTAACAAATTTGGAGGTGCCCAGTACAGTAGTTAACTAGAGGCACTACGTTGTACAGAAGATCTCTAGAATCCTCTTACCTAACCAAACTGAGACTTCATAACCATTGAACAATAATTTCTTCCACCCTCCCCACCCGGCAGACACTATTGTATTCTTTACTTCTATGAATTTAACTATTACAGATGCCTTATGTAAGTGGAAACATGTAGTATTTGTCCTGTGCCTGGCTTATGTCACTTACCACAATGTCCTTCAAATTCATCTATTTTGTCACAAATAGCAAGGGTTTCTTCTCTTTAAGGGTTGAGCAATGTTCCATTGCAGGTATACGCCATGTTTTCTCGATCCATTTGGATGAGAATGGATGCTTAGTTTGTTTCCATATTTTGGCTATTGTGATTAATACTGTAATGACCCAGGAGCGCAGGTACTTCTTTGAGATTCTGACTTCAATTTTCTTAGATACACTATACACTGGGTAGTTTGATTTTCAATTTTTGAGGAAACTCCATACTGTTTTTCATAGTTGCTGCATCATTTTATATTCCCACCAGCAACATATTAGGGTCCCCTTTCCTCCACCTTCTTGCCAATATTTGTTATCTTTTTTAAAAATATGGCCTTTCTAATAGGTATGAGATAATATTTCACTATGGTTCTAATTTAATTTACATCCCCTGATGTTGAGTAATTTTTCATAAGCCTGCTGGCTATTTGTATGTTTTCTTTGTAGAAACACCTGTTCGAGTCCGTCACTCATTTTAAAGTTAGCTCATTTGTCTTTTGCTATTAAGTTCTAGGAGCTCCTTATGTATTTTGGAAATTAACCACTTACCAGACATATGGGTTACCAATATTTTCTCCTATTCTGTAGTTGCTTTTTCACTCTATTGACTGCTCCCTTGCTGTTAAGAGCTTTTTAGTTTGGTGTATGCTCCTTCCTCTGTCTTGGCTGTTGTCGCCAGATTTCTTGTAAGGAGTAGCCTATCCTACTTTCCTACTCCTTCTCCTTCCATTCATGCATCGGGCCACTGGAGGTGATCTCTGGTGACCTGCATGGAAACTGTCATGACTGAGATTCCTGAGGGCCATGCATCTTGGTAAAGATGGCTCCTTTGTTTCCACCTCCTCTTCTTCCATAGGCTTCTACCAAATTACTTTTGCTTAGTTCTCAACTTCTGAATTATTTTCTTGATCCTTTTCATAACTTCTCATTGTCTGCCTAACTCTCACTGTTTCTGCTCCAATATGTTTCCCTCAGTCCTCTTCCATTTGTTTCCCCCTTGTCTTCTTATTTTTCACTTGGGATGATTTCTTTAATTACTAGATCCTTATTTGCTAGACGTCAGGATTTATAAACTGATAATCGCAATACAGACTTTTCACTTGAGCTTTGGGTTCCTATTTCTAACTTCTTCCAGCACACTTTACTTCAAACATTACATCACCAAAACTAGGTTTAATAATATTCAAAAGAAATTCTACTTATTCTTTCTCATTTTTTTCTTCTATCACCACCGTTCATCCAAGTGCCCAAGTGAATAACTTTAAATGTAACTTCAACTCTGCTTGCTACCTCTCGCTTTTCACATCCAGTTGTGGACAGCCCTATTAATTGTGCCTTAAACATCTTCTCTCTTCTCTTCTCCATCCTCATCACCTCTGCCTTTGTTCAAGACCTTTCCTACCTGTCTACTTTCCCTTGACACACTTTCAGGGGAGACAGGTTTTATCTTGAGCTTTCCATTTTTATGACGAGCTAGTCTTAACTTTTGTAAGATATACCGGTCTTTTTCCCAACTTGGTCATTTACTAAGACAAAAGACCTATGATCAATATCAGCACAGAATAGCTTTTGGCCCTTGTTAGTTGAACCCCATTCTAGCACTGAACCATCTAGTCTTTATCAAGCGTTTGGCCCAGAGAAGCAATGTGAAGGAAAGATGATTTGAAGAGCCCCTCCAGATCAAATCTAACCCTGTATCAGACCAGAAGTGCCGAGAGCTAGCTGAAATATTTGTGAGGGTGTTATTCATGGTTTTACAGAGCCCTCTTAAGAAGTTCCTGTTTCAAAAGTCAATGCCAAGAAGAGTGAGTTATACTTCTCTTGGGCAACAGTAGCCAAAAGGCAGAGCAGCTATTTTTAACACTTCATTTGTCCCCTGTTGGGTTCTGCATTTATTTTATGTTTTATGTATCCTTGGATGCTTCAGTTTTCTCTGGAACAAAATGGAAAACAAATGAAGCAACAAATACGTAAATAATTTAGGTCCTCATCACCTCTTTCCATGGCTGTTCTAACACTGGCCTTCCTTTCCCACCTCACACCTCTCGTTCTGTGTCTCTTTTACTTAATGATTATGTCATTCTCTTGCTTAAAAGGAATTAGTAGTCTCCGCCCTCCCTTTTTCTTTATTAGGATATACAGGAAGATTCTTTACAATCTTGCAATTGTCTTTTTTAAGCCTCAGCCCCTGCAACAGTGCGTCCTCATTTTTAGCCATGTTGGGCCACTCATTGTTCTTCTTGGAAGTTTGTGTGTTTTCATACTTCTACACTTAATGTTGTACAGTGTGGATTGTTGTGTATTTGCTGTGCATCATGAACTCCTATTCATTCCTCATTCTTCTATCCAATATCACCTTATCTGTGGTGCCTTTTTCTGATTTCTTATAAAACTCTTTCATACAAATGAACCTCTCCTACATGTAATATCTCCTCGATTCTTCTGCAAATAGCAATGATCACATAGCTTTTTGTCAATGTGTTCATTTGTATATTTCTGTTTTCATTTATCTTGGATATTTCAGTCTTGGCATAGTGTTAGCATTTAAAAAAATTGTTTTGATTGGGCAAATGAGCAACATACTGGTTTTTTTTTTTTTTTGGTGGACATCTGTGGCTGACATTTCAGTGTCCTCATGTGATACTATGGCCACATGACTTTTTGGATTTGTGGGTTTTGCTTAGTTGCACCAGTTAATCACTTTGAAAACTGTCCACTAATAGATTTATTGAGTCATAATAATCATCTCTAGGTCAAAATAACTGATGGGCTTACAGTATCTTTTGGGTTTCGAATAATCTGTCCTTTAAAAAAATCATTCAGGCTCTCTGTAGCAGCATCTCTTTGACTAGGAGGTTAATGAGAAATTGGCCTGACTAGACTTGCTGAATTAGAACTGGAAGCCAGGGCTGTACTAGACAAGCTCTGTCTGTGGAGGTTGAAAGCATGGTGAACCATGGTGAAATGGGAGGTTTTATTTGAAAACAGATTTAGTGTATTTTATTAATTAGTCTTCAGACATACATCTTAGCACCTATTTGCTAACAATTTGCCAGTAGGTTTTTGTGTCTATGTCTTACTCTCCACTAGACGATAGGCAGTTTGAGGTAGAGAATTAGGGTTTATCTAATACAGGCCATGAGCTGAGAATACTGATGGCAAAAGACCACCTGGCTCTTATGAACATGCACATGATGTGGAGGGACATTTCCTGCACTTGAGAACTCTGTAGCTGAAGGTGGGACATTCCTTCTCTTCCCCTGCTGCAGAGCTCAGTGGAGTTTGTTTTGCTCTCTCTGTGTTTGGCTCTGTGGGAAGTCATCTGACCTTAGGTTCTAGGCAGGGTCTAGTGGGCACATGAGATCTAAAATATCAACCAATGGATACACTTTAGTCAAGTCAGGGAAAACAGCCAGCTCTGAAACTACACCCGCAAGGCTCATAGAGAGGACTTTTCTGACCCTGGCCCGAACTTGTTTCCTGTATTTATGCAAAAAATTCCTGGAGAGAAAACCCAGGACACATTAGAAATACATTTTCTGTTGTATGTTAGTACACACTTTTAGTCAGAAGATCTGGCCTAGAAAGAGAGGATGTGCTTTGAAGAAGAGCTGGTCTTGGAAGCCTCTCACTACCCAGGGGCTCGGCATGGCCAAGCACACCAGAGTCTAAGCACAGTCTTGGTAACTAAGCCTCCAGGACAGACGCAATTGAAATATATCAAAACATGAGATCAGTCTGCTAATGCTGCAGGAAAACAGAG
The DNA here is from genome assembly GCA_963573935.1 of Arctocebus calabarensis. NCBI lineage: Eukaryota > Metazoa > Chordata > Mammalia > Primates > Lorisidae > Arctocebus > Arctocebus calabarensis. The sequence goes on from CAUYON010021368.1 coordinate 78,557, forward strand.
ATCAACCAAGACAGAAGAGTTGTCTCCTTTGTGCTTAGAAAAACAAACAAATAAATAAACCATAATGCTGTTATGCCAATTTGGATCCCCAAAAGACCAAAGGGTATTTGAATAGTTCTAGTGATGAAAAGACAAATATTTAGCAAATGTATTTTCCTCACTGGTTACCAGGCCATGGGCATCTGTGGGAGGTAGAGGACTTTGAGTCCCTCCTTTGTGTGTGTGTGTGTGTGTGTATTTAGCATTCATAAAGGAGGGGTGGGCGGGGTGAAAATAGTCTCACACTAATTTTAGATAATTTGCATAGCACTCTCAGAGCATGATCTCCCTATGACCTTAATGAAATAAGCAACTGGGCCAAGGAGAACAGGACACACACAAGGCATTTTTGTGGGGGACTTTCAGTCTTTGCTGACAAAATCCATCTATCTGTAAGGTTTATAGATAGGAGGAGTCCATTGGGGGGGGTCTTTATCGTATATGTCAGCTGGTTGAGCCTGCGTTTAATAACCTTTTAGATAAGATTACATTGTTAGAGAAGAAGCTTTTAATGCTTCTCTGTAAGGTGGTGGTAGCATGTTCATATGTAGGACAGAATTCAGAACAATGGAGCAATTCCATCACCACGAGGAGACACAGCTCTTAAGAAATAGAAAGGGGCAAGATGGCCACTCGCACATTTCCTGCAATGTGCAGGCATCTGGAAGGAAAGTGATAAAGGCCTTGAATGATTCACTAAATATTTTGAGCCCCTCTAACTTCCCCTCTATGTTTTTGAATGAAGTAAAACCCCATAACATCTCTTACAATAAGCCTAGAGGTACTTACTGTTCAGAAGTAAGCTGACCTTCTTTGCTTCTAGGACCAAGAATCTTACAGAGGTTAAACATTACAAACTTAAATTTGAAAAGGAAAAAATTGTATTGGTTTTTACACAGCGCAATGATTTTACTAATTTAAAACCAAGCTCAACCAAATGCTTCACTTAAAAAAAACTATTTCAAATATCTTTTACCCTTTGTTTCCAGTTTTTAAAGCTTTTAACCTCTTTAGCCAGCTGGTACAGAATAATACTGAAGTTTGCAAAATTCACCCAGACATGGGCCCTGTTAAATTCCTTAACAATGCTGAGCAAAACTCACCATTCCCTACGTGATTCTTAGACAGGGACAGCAGCAGTTGGGAACAAAATGCCAACAGCCCGGAGTTGCTGCTACGTAGCATTCCATGGTTAGAGTGTAGCCATCCCACGCGACTATTAAACACATAGGTAAACTTTTCTCCAACTCAAATCCCTCAATGCCAATCAGAACTAGACTTTATTAAATTTTATTAAAATTTTGTCAAAGCTGTTCTTAGCCTGGAAACTTGCTTGCTGAGTTTTAGCCCAAGGCAGATTTTAATGGCCAAGTTCTCCAGGCATCAAAGGGAGCAGGAGTTAGCAAGAAGATGCCGTCTCTTCCCCACAGGTGACAGCTGGCTCTCATGTGAAAACTCCATAGAAGTATCACAAGTTAGGAGAGCCTGGAACATCTCTGACAGCAAGCCTGGAGTTTAATCACTCCTTTCCCTTCCATGATGCCACTCTGACACAGGCTTCTGGTGCCCTTAGAAGTTTTCCAGTCCTCACGCTGATCAAAGTGATTGGAAGTCAAAGCTAATTTCACCTTACACACCATTCCTTCATCGCAAGTTAGGCCTTTCATGTTTTAATTTACTACTTCTTAAAACTGGATTTAACTTTGATTATTCACTCATCATTCATTTTTCCCATTCCTCTTCTCCCTGAATGAGATTCACAAAGACAAAGGGAGAGGGGATTGAGATGTCCGAATTGCCTCAGTGAATTCTGAAGTTTTGTGAAGACACGGGAGCTTTGTGCTAGAAGTTTTTAATGAGAAAACAATGCATAGGCTGGCCACGGCCAAGTCTTCCCTCCTCGTTGTCTTTATCTTGCAGTGGGAATACTTTTAATGAAGAGAAGTTAAAGACAGAGAGGCAGAGGACATTACTTACTTGATTAAAGTTTTCTGGGTGGTGGATGCTGAGGGATGCAACTGGGCCAGTTGTGCTAACAGGTAACAGGTGCATCCTCACTGGTGGGATGGTCCAGAAGCAGGTAATCCTAACCAGACAGGGATTGACTGAAATCCTATGGGTGTTGTTCAAGAACAGCCACGTAAGCACAGCTTCAAACTTGGCTAACAGCTTTGCTGCTTACCCTTCCTGAGCTCAAGAACGCTAAAGGAAGGAGACATAGCAGAAGTTGAAGTGGACCCAACTCTACGTGGTAATTGTTGGTCGTTATGTATGTGTGTGTTGGGGGAGCGGCAAGAAAGAAGGAGAAAGGAGGGCGGAGCAAGATGGCGGATGAGTAACAGCTTCCTTGCGGCTGGGCACAGTGAGACTGGGGAGAGAGGACTTCAGGCATCTCTGCCAGGCGGGATCTGCCCAGAAACTTCCCTTTGGGGACACAGGGAGACAGCGT